>QNGE01005658.1:10412-40521 GCA_008508345.1 Paragonimus westermani
TCAGAGAGCCAGAACAGACACAGTCTCTGGACTTTACGAAGGTGTGCTATTTGGTTGACTTCTGGCTGTCCTAGGTAAGCTACCCGCTTGCAAAAGTGTAAGAACTTACAATGCACCAGATTATCCGGCTTCGAACCCTTCCAGTGTCAAGATAAATGACATCTTATTATTACAATACGAAGTCCTTGACTGCTCCATTGAGCAAAGTGGGTGGGTATCGTCTGTCTGGATGGGGTCCTCGTGATCATTCAAACCGCTGGTTAGAGACGCTATCCGAGGTAGGGATGTGTCGCAGTCAATAGCGTATCTGTATCCATACCATTTCCAGTTCTTCCGCTTAGTCTTCTTTTAGTATTTGTCGACCTTATTAGTAACGTTTCCTTCTAGGACATTCTATGCCACTGTTGAGGTGAGCGGTGGCCCAAAACTTTTGGTCAGGCTTATGGCTATTATGATGATGATGATGATGATGATGACAAGAACGATTCATACACAGAGGAGTTCCACAAGGCTCCACACTAAGAGCCGTCTATTTTGGGGCTTTTCTCAGAGAGTTATCTCCAGCTTTCAGGTGACTTATATTGATCTGTATACGTGGTACGAAGGTGAGTGAGTTAACTTTCTGCATGTGAATGATACACAGCTTTGAAGAACCCTAACGCTGTACATAACTGGGCGTTAAGTAACCCGGTCTCCTTCAGTGGACCCAAATGCGAACTAAGACTGTAAGTACAAAACGAAATTCATGTTTATCAAGCCCAGCGCCTACTGAAACAAACCTCAATATCACAGTCTACGAAGATATTTGCACTTTCAAGAATCGTTCTTCTGTAGCCAGATGGAGTAGCTACAGGCTTTTAACACCAGTACTGCCTTTCTAGATACTTAAGCGGAATTCATTTCAAGTTGATTAGAACTCTTGTTTGAGAGGCGTACTAGAGTCCACCACTCAAGCACCTCACTCTTCCTTCTAAATTCACCCCACACGTTTGAAAGGTGCATCTTAAGCGAATGGGTGGCACTCGGCCTCTTTTCTCCCAGCGCAATAAGCTGCTCTCCATCCACTAGATTAAAATGTGGGCGTATTTGTAATGAATTACTCATGATTTCCCGCATATTGAAGGGGCAACAGTGTCCACCTTGTTTCAGCTAGCACGCAACTCGAATTTGCAACGTCGTGCTTTCCAATCAGACTAATGACTAAACCAACCCTCAGTAGACAACTGGATTTGTGTGGGCGCAGCCAAGATGAATTAAAATGCTCAACCACCTCGTACAAATATCTACTGTAGATTTCTTGAAAAGGTATCTGGACATCCACAAGCTGTAGCAGTGTTGCTCATTTGGGATCCTGTTGAAGGACCAGTAGGACGTCAACCCAACGGAAATGCAGATGACTGAGTACGTCTTCGTGAATGTGGATTCTGTCGGAACTTATAGGCTTGTGTGTACGCTGTGCTGTACACCATCATCTCTATGCTTAGAATGGACGCCGTAATCTGCGACACCAATAAAGAAACACTGAATAGCGTGCAAAGACTTGCAAAATATTGGGCTGATCACGTCGGCTGGCCATGAGTACGGCTATTTACCATACCTGAGGTCGCTTCTTGTGGGACTTAATCTTCCGAAATTTATTTGCCGATGGCAATAGTCGCCTGACCTTGGATTATCTCCCTGAAAATCCGCAAGGGACTAGTCCAAGAAGTGGCTCTTCTGGCTTTTTTTAAAAGAAGTATGACGCAAACCTTGTAAAAGTATTGATGTCCTCGCTCCAAAAGTGCCTGACCAGCGAAGTCATTCAGCATAAGTGCAAGTTGGTTAACATCAATATCATTTCAGGAGAGTCCACCTAAATAGAATGCAAACCATTGAAATTTTACTCCGGTTCATAATTCTTTGGAAACGATTTTCGCCGGTGTATCCCTCGGACAATGCGTACCATACCCGTTATGAACAAAATGAGTTTTGTCCAGATCGTGGTGATACTGATCACCTACTGCTGTTCAGTCAGGGGTTCAGATGCTTCTTTCTTATAAGAGGAGCAAGAATGCGTTATCTGACAGGGAAGCACTCTGAGACTGCTTATGAAAAAAAGGTAGGCGCAAACAGTAGGCTGATATATTGAAGTAATTTACAGTTGAACCTCAAGTCAGATTGGCTCTGGTTCGGCCTCTTGATTCAACTGTGTAAGTTCGTCCAGCTCCAGGTTTTTCTTTAAAATTGACAGTGAGCAAAATCGTAAAATGCACTGTGGTAAGGTGTGCATATTAATATTACCGTCAGGTATTATAATTCAAGATAGAGCACATGGAAGACAGTAGTTCAATCTGTGCTGGTTAACGGGAATCTTAGAACTTTCTAGAATGATGGAACGTTCTAGTTCGTTATTTTTATGACCTACGTCTTCATGGTGGATTAACAGGATTGTGCATCCATTTCACGTGTGACAAGTAACCATTCGAACGCGTCAAGGGGTTCACGTACTTTGAGAACCGAATCAACAATGGTGATCAACCTGACGAAGTTTCAGTTCTTAAAAATGAAGTGTGAATGGAAGTTACCAACTCAAAACATCTATGACCGCGGCATGATCTTGGTCTCTCAATGAAATATGGGGTTGTTACTGGGTGTGTACCGGTAGCCATATTGTGAGATACGAAACGTATCTCGCTGCTGAATCAGATATTTCCAAACTATTTGTTATCGAACGCCGATGGCTATATTATATGTAGTATGTGGCGGGCATACTGTGCTGAAATTCACAGTCATATCTTTGAGAAAGACAGAATCTGTCTACCACTGACCACACATAGCTCTCTTCCATGACCTCCTTGGCTTAAATTTGTTGTAACGAATTCAAACTCTGCTTGTCACATCGTGAATTGTTTGATAGTAGTTAGCTAAACTAGTTGTAGCAGACTTAAGGCCTTGGTTGGGCATCTAAAAGATATGGCTTCAAAGGGTGCTTCAGAGTGACCATCAGGCTTTTGAGCTACAGTTCGAATGACAACAAACATGTAGCTACCGGAAGTAGCAAAATAGGAGTCATTGATGTTCTCGTTGTAAATTGCCTTGTCCTTTAGTTTATTTTCCTTTCTTCAGATTCCCCCCTTTGCGTTTAGCAGATTTGAAAGTATTCTGTTGTTTTGTTCGACCCGTATTCCCATAGTCAACTCTATCCAGCATACGTAAAACGATCGAACGGACACCGGAGTACAGTTAACTGGATATTGTGGAGAAAGGGGGCCACTGAAATAGACTATTTTCCATACAATTTACTTGACAGTTAAAAGGGGAGAGGGAATGGTTAATACCAGTCACTAGTCGGAACAATCCAACAACAACAATGATACTGTAACACGGTTCACCACAATGTGCAGTGTGTATGGGTGGGCGTATAGTTGCCTGGTACATTCACAAGGTTCTAGTTTTTGCGGAACCAATGAACTAACGAACTGCATATTTGCCAGTTTGAACGTAGAATAGGTGTCACAGTAAGCAGCAACACCAGTTATTACGACTCACTAATCTGCTATTTATTCTGGTTCATTCTTGAAGAGAAAACAATGAGTAACACATGGTGAGGTATGACTGGGAATCAGTTAGTGGCACCAAAAGTGGCTGGGATATGTGTTCGTTGTGCGAAGTCAAACGGAACGACCACTGACTTAAATTACGCGAAGGAGAACGTCACTTCAAGTGCTGCGTCTTTCAATAATGACAGTGTAACGACCTGAGGGTCTTTTATGTAGTATTTGTCCTGTTTCTGATTTACTGTGTTGTCTGCTCCTACCAGGACTGCTGAGAATATCCTGGATGTCTTCAGGCACACACACTTCTTCATTGAAGAATTCCTTTGGTTACGTGATCCCTGCTAAACGTCACATGAAACAAAGAAACAGATCGAAGTTGCCTTTTGTACGGACGATCATAAAGACATGTTTAATACCTACTTACTTGAACCATTCTTCTGACATATTGGAGTCAAGCAATTCGAAATTGTCGTCCATACTGTCTGTGAGATTGGGTGGAAGTGTTTCTGTCATAGGACAAAACTTTACAGGTTAGGAGATTCAATCACTAGATGCAAAAGTCCGTTCTATTGCACTTAAAGCTGTTCTCGCCACTCCGCCAACGGTTGCACTAATCGAAATTTATTGGTAAGGCTAACTCGGAATCTTGGACTCGCTGCCATTATAAACAGTGGATGAAAAGCTGACAAGTGAGGAACAGTAATTTAGGACTATAGACAGTATATAGCAACAGGAAATATTTGTAAATTTAAAACGATAGCCAATCCACCGGGTGTTTGCACTAGGTCATTATTTCAGGTAAAATTAGCTGGGAAATAGTCGTTGAGGTAAAAGTACAGGTAACCAAGTAAAGCAGAATTACTTTTCATGGAATACATCTGACTTCACGTGGTGCTGAAGAGTAATATCCACGCAAGCTGCGTTAGATGCACTGTGATAAACATTCCGACGTGAAAACAAACGCGAAACCCGATATGGTGCAAATCGTCTGTGGTGTGAACTAAAAAACAAACGGGTAAACAATAAACTCGTTTACGTGCATTAATCACACCCTAGTTCAAACTCTTAAGTGGTTAAATTACAGTGAAACCTGATAATTTTTGTCTTATTTTACCTGCCAAAAGCATGCAAACTGGGATCGTATTCGAGTCTGTACAAATGTTTGAATTGCTAAATGTATTAGGCTCTACTTAAACCGAAGATGAACAGTAACATCTACGTATGGAAATGGAAGATATAACATAAGTTTGCACTCAATCATTGGTCATTCAATCAGGTTTATCAGGAATGTGTAAACATTTCCGAGCGCCTGAAACAGACGTTAACAGAACACTGCTTTAGGTCAGCGACCTTGAGAAATGGACTACTGAATAAAAATTATTAACCGACTGTAAGCATCTCCTGATCACAACGACTTGCATGAATGATATCGGATATGAATCTATTTCCTATACTAGACACACATAAGTACATGTATAGAGCATGCTAGCGAAAATGCACAGGTCTGGCCGTTTCTTTGATAAAGTAGACGATCGTTGAAATGCAGCAGAATGTATACAATTTACAATGTGTCCTCTAATGAAACAATTGAAAATTCATTGTTATAATTAAAATCCAGCGCCCTTCGCAGCAAACGGAGGTTCAAACCTGACACATCACCTAGATTGACTGATAAATCAAAAAAGTGATCAGATGACCATGGAATTCGAAAGCTAAGCAATACAGCACCACACAGAACTTAGTTCTTGGATACTGAAACGCATATTACACATATCACATGCCACTCTCTCACAAACAGAAAATCAGAAAACTACAACAATGACTTATTCGGGTGAAACGTTTTGGTAAGCACAAGATAGTCAACACGAAAACGAAAGGCGAATTTGATTTGGGAACGGCGAACAGTTCAGATGAGAATTAAGTGAACGGTAAACGGAACCGAAAACCCAGCACATATGCTGTTATGAGGTGAATTATCTTTAGTTCAGTTAGCAGAAATAAACGGATGACTGTGATGATTGCGCCGTTTACTGTGCGTATGAGCTCCTCAGTCATACACTGCTGCAGAAGTAGTGACAGGCTAGCTGCAGCTAAGTTTGAATCAAGCTTTTAGTTAAGATCGCTCTGTCAAGGTTCCCGATAGTGTTCCAAGCTCTTTTGGTGGGTGGTGTGTAAGCTTTTTCGTACGGACGTGGCTGAATAATTGAAGACCTCCTGTTTGTTGAACCAGAAACCAGTGATAGTTTCACCGATTCACCAATGAGACCCGTCATAGTTGATGTAGCAGCAATTCGGACTTCGAACTCGAAACGGTTGTTAAAGTCCACCCCAAATGTAGATGTTGACTGCCGGGACTGGTAGTGGATTTCTTTAGGTTAAAACGCTGACAGAAATGCTACTTTCTTGAAGAAAAGAGGGAATGGCTAGAATAACAGAGGCACCTAAGAGTTTCCGAGAATAGAACCCGAAGAGAACAAAGTGAAGTGCAAATTAAAGAACTGATGTTCACAAATAATTGTGTTCAGTTTTGCTCTATGTTCTCTTTTGCTATATCTGCGAATTCAAGTCGTTATCTCTGAACAAGTGCACATTTCCAGATTAAGAATGTGTTGATGTAAACTGTTTCACCGAAAATGTTTCGAAAATAAAAATGTGAACGCTGCGATCAAATGTGGGTGATGTTCAACTGNCTTGAAAATAAACCAAATCCTCGACTACTCATCAGTAATAAAAATAATTGTTTGTCCTTTTGTGTTTACTTTGAAATTCCCAACCTATATCTCATCCTGTGAGTAAAGGAAGCCCTTGCTCCACAAAGCCTTTTCATTGCTTACATCTTGATGTTTCCAAACCTTACTAGAACACCCAGTTTCATTTTGTATTTCTCATTTAAATTTTTGGTTTCTGAAAGTCACTGTGGAAACCGAAATGGGAAACTGATGGCAATCATAGAAAACTGGGAATGTCTTCGTAGAAGTCGATTATCCGATTTATTGAGAACGTTTACTTTTGATGAGCGACATTTGGTCATTGATGTGGAAATTATTTGCAAGCATTTATTGTAATATTTTATGACACAAATGACTAGACAGTATACTCATCATGACCAGATGAAAGAGAAGGCAGTTAGAGATTGAATGACGATTGTTAACCTGTATTCGTTGACAGCTGATGTCGTTCGCAAGTAACAATGGCCAATTACAGTTTCATGGGTGGTGCTGTGTGAAGGTTACTGTCACATGAAGCTAAAAACTGAGAAATTATTTTTGACTATTGGTATTCGATGAAACGAGCAGAAATTCTGTAAACGGACGACGGAGTTACTGAGTGATAGAGAGGAAAAGTAATACCTAACAAACTATTCGAGCATCACCATATTTAACAACCAAGGTAAACACACTGACTGAAATATGGGGTCATCATTTTAGTTGACCCAACAGAAACAAAGAGAAAAAAGGAGAACAGTTGACCGCCGTTTCGGATGCACAGTGAATCTTGGGCGGAACAAGGACTCATCAGTTTTAACGAAGACAGAGATAAGCGGTCTTCGTTAGATGAATGCTTTTACATATAGCATTTATTCAACGGAAGTTCAGCTGCGGCCTAAATAGGAGGGGAAGAATGTCCATATTATAGGCGCCTTGTTCTTGCCAAATTCCGGGTTATCTTAGAGTGATGGGGTAAAAGAGACGAATGTACACTAGAGGTAGACTCACACCACCTTTAATTTGGGTACAAAATTAGCCTTTCACTTGAGGGTAGAATCTACATTGCCTCAATAGGCACACCTGTAGTGTATTGCTGTAAAGGCGAGCCTGCTTTTTTACCAGTGGTGTCTTGACGCATTAGGCGCGTATGACGAAAGAACAATGCGGTAGGACGACGTATTTTCACTCTGGACATACCGGTAAGCGTAATGCCTTCATTTAACAGATCTCGGTTGCTCCAAAGCATCTCTCGAGTGCCAGTTCACAAGGTACCGGAATGTAGAACTTTCCAACTAACCGGTTCAGGCTGAAGTTGGTGGTCAGGTGTAATGTGTATGAGGTCAATTCGAGGAATGCTGCTGTGATGGATGATCACGTCGGAGACACGATTATTTCAACACACGGTGAAATATCCCAACGCGGTGGTAGGGTATGTTCAAAATCCCAGAGTGACAGCATTGTGGGCAACACAGACAGCCGGATGAGCAACCGGGCAACGAAATCGGACGAGGAATGGGAGGCAAAAAACTCATAGCAGAAGACGTCGGCCACAAATAAGACAGACAGAAATGCACCTGATGTGTGGGTGGAAACCGTCGCTGCGTTGCGGGTTAGAATTCCCGCAAAATGCGAGCGCGCGCGTGTCGTTGGAACGTGAGAGTAGGACAAAGAAGATCGTGCTTTATTGAAATTTTCTGCCAAAGTCACTATCGTCAGTATTTGGTTCCGTAGGGCGTTACAATTCGAGCATAGTGATGCTGGTTACATGTCAAAACTTCTACGGCATGTACTCTTAAAAGCGGGTAATTTACAGGGAGTGTGCTCACAGAGTGAATCGTTTTAAATAAGTTGTACATTTGTTGCACATTTAACAGAATAAGCTGGTTATACTATTCGGTTGAGAAATATAAGGTTATATGGTTATGATAACCATGAATGTTGCAAATGATAAACACATCAGCATCCTAAAATACTGAAGTATTGCACTTAGCATATATAGAGGTATGCCATAATTTGAGGGTTCATTTGGAGGGATGTCAAAATCAGTGGGTGATCAACATAAGTATTGAATTAGCCTTTAAGCATCTGACATGTTCTTGTGTGCATGCGCTTAGTAATGAGCACGTTTTACTCGGACACGTCTGACAGTTAGAAATACTTACTAAACTGACGTGTTTTGCACACAACCTTATCTGTTTTAAGGCTGAGCTAAACCTGCAGTCAGAGCAGTATATACTTTCCAGAACCGTAGCTTATGAGTTGAAAGAAATGTTGTTAGGTTTTTAATAAAATATAGTTTGCAGGTATCAAGTCTATCTTGTATTGAACTAACGTGTCTGAGTGGACTTTTGGCTAAATTATGAACATGGCCGACATTCGTAAAAAGACAAGTTAAAGGGGCAGATTGTTCTTCTGTGTAAATACTTGATGATATGAAAAATAATTAAGTTCAGTCTACTGGTAGACTTGCTTTTACAATCAGAAAAAGTGGCAAATCAGATTGCGGTGGGGTTTTCTGTTGATGAGCGGTTACCGCACACCAAACCAAACCGTAGGAAGAAATACTAAACATTATTAATCACGACGCGTGAAGCTTAACTGTTGCCATACTGCATATCAGTATACACTTCTAGTGCGTGAGGAACCTAAGTATAATGTGGTCGATTTCATTCAATGGCCATATCAAACGAGGAAAGGTTGATTGAAAAAACAACAGACAGGTTAAAATATTTCGTTCTCAGCTAAGCAGTTGTAAAATGAAGCATAATGAGTAGTCATCGCTTATTTTGTAAGCTTACAACAATAAGGTATTCAAAACACCAAGATCCCCCCAGTTGATTCATCAGATGGATGAATGTGGTCGTCGGCCTTGAACAGATAACCCATCGATCAACTTTTGCCAGTGACTAGAGTGAAGTCAGTGAACATTGTATAAAATGCACATGACCGCGAAAAGCGACTAAACCAACCGTGACTCTTTTGGTCCATCACACATGACTAATGCAACTAGTTTGATGGCAGAGGGTTGATCGCGGAAAATCGGTTTTGCGCTCAAAAATGATCTGAGTTGTCCGATCAGCAGTGACGCTGATTTAGGTAGAGCGGTTCTTTGCCTGCACTAATGTACTACTGAGAAAACAGCCAAATATGTGGAGGGAAATATGAATTGAGGAGGTCGAGATGACTAGGGCTTCAACGATTATTAACCAGCAACCAGACACCTAAGTAATCAGGTAAAATTGTCTAAGGTATTACTGTGTAACCGTAATTTGAATTCAAAAGCTGTTAGTGAGTCAATTCTAAGTAGGCAACGTAGGTTAGCCGTGTATGCACAAAAGAGGACAGCACCATCAAGTCGTCTAGAATGATTGAGTTTTCCATTCATTAATGATTGTGATGTCATCTGTATAAGGCTGATTTTACCTTAGTCATTAAAAGGAGTGAATAGAGCCGTTAAATCCAGCAAGCACATGTTATCCTTGATTCATTGAGTTATGTGGGTAGATATGTAAACCATACTCTCGGACAAAACAAGTCGACAGGGAAAACTCATATCGTCTAGCTGGCTCCAGTTTCACATAGCACGGGTCTTACTAGCAGGCGCAACTCCCTACATCGCACTGGCTGATTATCTGTTCGACCAGGATGAAAAAAGTAACTTGCTGTCACTGTTATCTACTTCTGTTGTTTAGTTCTCGAAGCCGGTTAACTAAGCAACCATTGCTGAGTACTTCACATGCACCTGGTCAAACAATTGTCTGACTCAGAACACGTTCGTAGGGTTTGATAAACTCACCATTTTGGGCCCAAATAGAGAAGATCGACGCAAGTATGACTGGTGGATAAATGGGTTGTAGTTTTACCATAGGAAGTCATATAGAAAATATGTCTGTGGAGACTACAAAGCGGGCTATTCAGTAACGAGCTGGGCATTTCCAAAATGCAGAGCGATGGTGATTTTATTCACTCATCAGCTGCCATATGGTCGTTCGTAAAAAGTGGGTTGATGTTTATGGATCCCACTACTAATGGTTCGAACTGTAAGGGGTCACTACAAGAATGTTTAGTATAACTTTTTTTCTGTAGAATAACAAGATATGCGATACAAAGACGGTAAATAGCGAATGAATTCACACAGGTTGCATTATAGAATTTGTTTCCCAGTTGTCTACGGTACTCTGGATGTACTGTCAAGTTAAGCCTGGGTGGATAACGGAAGAACAAATGGTATTCAACAGAAGTTACAGACGGACGCCAGCGATAAGTGAGTACTCATAAGTAAAACCGCAGCCAGCTGTTACTGAAATCCACGTCTTTGCTGTGCTAGATTCCAGTCAACTAACAGACACTATGTGAGTCGATTTACTTGACCCACTGCTACTTACGATATGGAATGTTTAGGGTTTGACCTTTGAAAACAACCCTGCCCACTTTTTCAGAGTGTATGTGCATGTCATTCAAATAATCTATATATATGCATAATCATAACAGTACTGTGTTGAAGATGACCGATTATGACCTCAGTAATAGGACTGATTCTTATGTGGATATAATATGTAGCAATTGTATTAACGTTCATAATCTTTTGACTTTTCAGAATCTTCGTCGATATGTCACAGGAAGCGTCTGAGACTGAGGAGGATATGAAAGTAAGAAGTGGATCGAATGTAGCCAACGAGAGAACTGAGCAATCGGATTCTTATCCTATCCGACAAACGGCTGATGATCAAAGTGTTGATAGCTTGAATATTGAGCAGACGGATGACCAACCAACAGGCGACAATGAACAATCAATTTCAGAGGAACAGTACAACAATAACGATAACGACGAAGAGGAAACTAAAGAGGAGGAGAATGCTAGAACTAAAGAATTGGTTGATTCGGATGTGCCGGAAGGTTCTCCCGACAAAGAGGTGGAAAGTGAACCAGAGGAAGATACGGTGATATCAGAAAGTGATTCCAAAGTGGTCGGTGACGTGAAAAAAACAGACAACTCAGAGCCCGATTCCAAAAAACCAACCGAAGAGAGTGAAGTAGGTGAGGCGGATCAAGATCAGGATATATATTTGGAGAGTAACGCACAAGTTTTTCGTGCCGACATGGAGCCAAAACGTGTGGTTGATCCAGAGTTCACTTATAATCTAGAAGAGCTTGTCTCCAAACCAACAATTTCAGAAGATTCGGGAATTCCGGAAAGGTTACTGACCTTGTATCATTCGTTCGGGTTTGATGCATTGCGTAGGGAGAACCTACAGCTGCTGGAACCAGATACAATATGCTATTTAGCAGGGAATTATTTAGAAATCCTTAATTTAAAAACGGAAGAGAAAAAATACGTCCGAACGATTGGTGGTGTGGGTGTCGGTGCTTTTTCAGTACACCCGAAGAAGACTGAGATTGCTATAGCAGAAAAAGCTGTGAACCCCCTAGTCTGCATCTACAGGTATCCAAACTTGGATCTTTATCGTATACTATCGGAAGGAACTCAGAAAGAGTACGCAGCTTGTCAATTCAGGTAAGGCTTGTGAATGTTGCAAGGAATCTATCGTTTCATTCGATTAGAGAAGTTTTAATGGTATTAGGAAATTCCCGTATCATCGCTACAACCATATACACAGCCATAGGTATTTAAATGTATGATGTGAAAGCAGCCTTTTAGATAGTGACAGTTGTACACGCACATCAATGTTGTTCAGTAATTGCGAGTGGTCAACCCTTTTGAGTTTGAAGTCTCAGAACAGTACGTTACCAAAAGCCACAAAGAGTTTGAGGGACGTAGTATGCAATCACCTAATCTTAGTAACAAATTATGTAACGTTCCCATCGATCAAAGAGGAGTGTAGTAGGTTTGCTAGTGATGGACGGTTTTCTGTTACTTCCAAACACTTCTACAACCAAGAATTTCGATTGTCACTAACAGTAGTTTAAGTTCATAATTTTTAGCTGGTAATTAGTGCAGGGGGCGTGAAAATGAGGTTGCTGTGCAACAGATATGTAGGTGAAAACGCAATACATATTTGTAATGATATTGACATCGTTAGATGGGGTTAAAACCGTGACTGTCAAAATAGAACTCACTGGGTAATTGCATACAGTGCAATGGGCAGGTAACTACCAGCACCTCACGTGTACGATGTAGTTATTTTTGTTTAGAAATCCTATCTTACTTTAAGTATATTTCTATGCACAACTGGGAAAATAAAGAATCTACTTAGTTTGTCATGGTGTATTTTCACCTGACGTCTTTGACATACAAGTGTCTGCAGATTGTGAGCAACAGTTACTGCACACATTGATCTCACATACACGATGGACTAATTTGACCCTATTGCGGCACCGGTAAAGCTTGCTTTCTTGTTCTAAGTATAATCAAGCATCCGTTTCCTTCATAGGCACACATAGGCATGTGTGCACTGTCCGTACACACATCACTGTTCAGTTCGAGAGGTATGCAATATACTTTTCTGCTCATCTATCGTTCGCCTTCATGATTCAGTGTGAACCTTTAGCATACTGTCCACGACACCAACACACATGCTCAGTTGAACATGAACAGCATACACAGTGCGATTATTGTAAACCTGGCTAATGTTACTGATCTCACTTCTCCGAATTTCCTATGAATTTGACTTAAACGCTTCAACTTACAAATTCGGTTATGGAACATAGTCTTCCAGAAAATGTGTATATACTGAAATCGCCACTCCATACGCATTTGGCTGACTAATTTAAGCCATATTTACCGCACTGCAGAGATAGCGTTGCACGATAAACACCATCGAGGTTGTCAATCACAATTGAGTATCACCGCTTCTCGTACAATCTGGGATAACTCGAACTACTGATCATCGAATTATGTATGTCTTCAGCAAAGAATAGAACTTCTCAGATGGATGTTCCGAATTCTTGTAGCCTGTTGACAAAGTATGTTTACATCAATTTACCTAAGCCTATGATTCTTCAAATAGAACAGTGCAGGTGGTGAGCAAAAGGAGACAGAAGAACAATCACTGTTTGTCACGAAGACTGTAAGTAGACCACCATTATCAGAGAAACTTGATTAATTATTCATCATTTTTGGTGCTTCAGTTGCGTTTCGTCAACAAACCCCATCCAGTCTATACACCCCGCTAACAAAAGTGTTTCAAAAACCAGCCTGCCTACCCACAGAGGCGTTAGTCACCAGATCGTGTAAGACTTCTGGTGCTCAAGTTCAACCACGCTAAGATACGGCTAGAACAAGATTCGCAGTTGAAAAGTAGTTAGTTAACTACTCCTGGTTTTTAGGATTAAGCGAGTCTTTCACTATTCTTCGGGAAATTTTGAAATTAGACGACAGGCTCTGTTTTGGGGAAGCTGTGACAGTTTAAAACGACAGCTTAAAGAGAAATGCTGGACAATCCCACTTACAGAGCTACCAAGAAACCTACCTCATCATTCTAGTGTGAACAAGAGTGTGTTTTAAAGCTCAAGGTTGGTGAACTGACTTAGAGCTATGGAGTACTTACTTACCTTCTAACTTTATAAGCGACTGCATGAAAATTTATTAAGTGCGTAAAATTCTTGTTTTTAACGTCGGTCATTGTGTACCAAAGTCTCTGCTGATTGAGCAGTAGCACATATTTCATTGTCCTTCAAGTCAGGAAAATAAGTGCGTATAGGCTTTCGAAACGATGATGATAGTGGTTGGGGTTGTCATTGACTTTCTGAACGCTGGCCCACCTCAGCTGGTTGGCAAATCATACACCGTAGGTCCTTCACAATACGTCCTGATTACTTCGAACGGAGTACAATCTAGTCGATCATTAGGCGGCAATTAAACGTTCATTCTGCTAGATTTACTAGTCATAACAGTGAAACCGAACTTATTTATTACGTTCGCTTCCGTTCGGTTAGCTCATAATAATAATTTTAGTGAGATAGGAGATTTCGACCTGTCTCGGAAGTCCCACTCGCCGGGTTATCGACTGAAGTTAGCAGTACGATTACTCTGTCTTATATCGTAACGATCGGGTAACCTGATCACATGCGCAAGTGATTGAGCGTTCAGATTTGATAATTTGGTCATGCCTAATGCGAGGTTAATGACACAGTGGTGAATACGGTCGCCTCAGAGTGTGGCCGCGGTTCTGATCGAGGCCGCAGTAAGTATGTGAACTACTGACGAGCTCCAATTACAAAGGAACTCGAGTCTAGTGCCTCTCTTAGAGAGAAGCAGTCAATTGTGACTGACGTTCAAATGGAAGCCATACTTTAATCAATTTTATCCCTCAGTTTCAAATACTAGTGTTGCGTTGTCCAAAAGGAGAACACTGTTGCCCGCCTGTTTCTTCAGTAGCTCACTTGACCGATTTTGAAAATCACCGCGAAACAAACACAAGAGCACTTGAACATATGGTCTACTGATGGAAGTTCAATGAGACTGTGGTGAAACCAAACACATGATTATTTCTATTTTATCAGCCTGATGGATCACACTTATCGTGTTCTAATAAATTTGTTCACTGTGAAACCCATAATATGTCGACATTAAGGTGATCTGAGAGTAGGTATAGAATGGCAAGACGATTTGTTGCACCATATAATCGTAACTTACTGTGTGACACCCCGATAACTTCATCAAACCAAATGAATGGTATCAGTGGTAATTTCGCGACTTACGATGACATCTTTCTGCAATAGAATCTGCATGACGTATTTCGCCTTGAACCAAAGAGAATGCTGGAAACAGCGGGCAACTAAGCTCATCGGAACAAGTGGTACCGTCCCCTTGATGCCGTATCAGAAAGCTGATGGCGAACAACAAACAAAGACAGTGAGAATCTCCAAGGAGGTTGCTTTGTGGATATCACATTATATAGGTCCTATGGCACGGCAACCATAACTTTGACTGCCTGATCACCTTCCCAAGTTCACGTATTCAGTCTTCTTACATTTTGTCACACACTGTTTTTTTTACATTTAATGCTTGGTCATTTTGTTTAACCCAACTTATATTGTGATATGTTGGTGTGGGGCATTAAATTAGCTGTATCAGCTGTTGACGTATTAATTCTAATTACAAAGAAAGTTATGGTGGCCGAAAGCTAAATATAGTTGTTGCTACCGGCTTTCTTATGGAACAAGCCAATTACAAAATCTATACTTAAGCACAAATAATGATGTACTTTAACCTGTTTACATTTTACGTTCCCTTCTTTCTGCAGTCCAGATGGTGAACTGATCGCTACGGTTGGATCTGATCCGGATTATATGCTTACCTTATGGGAATGGCGCAACGAGCAAATAGTGCTTCGAGCCAAAGCGTTTTCTCAGGACATCTATCGGGTTTATTGGTCTGCTGACTTAGCCGGCGTACTGACCACAGCCGGCGCTGGACATATTCGATTTTGGAAAATGGCCAATACATTCACGGGCTTGAAACTGCAAGGTAAACTGGGTAAATTCGGCAAAACAGAGCTATCTGATATCGAAGGCTTCGTTATCCTGCCTGATGGGAAAGTGTTGACCGGGTGCGCTTGGGGCAACTTGTTGGTGTGGGACGGGGACTTGATCAAAGTACAAATCTCACGAAAGAACAAAAGACCTTGCCATACGGGAATGATCATGCACATTGTGATGGATGAAGGTGAACTGATGACAGTTGGACAAGATGGTTGGATCCGGGTAAGGCATGTAGTGGCTTGTGTTCAACAGAAATTCTTGGTACTGTACGAACTGACATTTTGCAGTTAGGTCTGCACTAAAGTAAAAGCCTGTTTTCTAGTCACGAAGCATCTATAGATGAATGCCAATGGCTTGGAAATTATTTTTCGTGTGGAATGGCCTGAGCTGATTTTTTCGTGTTGTCCTACTGTCGTTCTCGTGTTGTCCTCGTGTTGTCCTCGTGTTGGGATTTTACTAGTCGCCTTTCCTGTTTTTGTGTTCAGTAAGTAATTCTCTTGAGTATTATCATCATCCTCGTGATCATTATGACCATCATTGTGTAAAAGCTGAACGAATATACCATTGCTGTTACTCGATGCAACTGGCTGATCGAAAACCGTCACAGTACGACAACTACATGCGGCTCATTTTGTCCAATATGAATATCTGCGTTTTGCATTTGTTGTGATAAGCTGAAATAACTTCGAACACACACTTCGTGGTACTGACCTGGGGACCATCAGCCCTAGGGTGGCATGAGTCCGGGTGTCAGCGGCGACAACAAAGAAATGACCTGCCTTTGACAACCTGCGTCATGTATGACGTAGAAAAATGCTTTTGGACATCGTTGACAAGAGGGATATGGAATAAAGCTTTCGTGCGTCCTTTGATGCTCAGTGACTCAGAAACTGGTCGGTTCGCAACGAAGATTTAAAGAAAAGCGTTGTGGTTAACCATCATTACCTCAGCCCTCAAGCCGTTATCAAGCGGGATGATCGCCCGAGCAGCGCAACTGTTCGCTACAGCATATTTCAGAACGCTGGTAAGCAGTGATTCAATGGATAACTAGCGAGGTTACACAGTCTGCGGTGGTTGGATCACGTAGCCCACACGCCAGGTGAAAGTTTTCAGCTGTCGTTCACTGGTTACTGGCACGGTAATCAGTTAAGCAAAACCGTACAGTGGTCAAGCAACGATGTGGCCAAGAAATATAAAGACCTGGACTGTTCCGTCGAGTCGAGTAGGCAGCTGTGGCCTACCACGTTGGGGGGCTCTGCAATCACTTAAATTTATGGTGGGTAACGTTACCAGAGTTGATATTGTTCCGCACTGGCATACAGGTATTCGTACCATTTTTACTTCCCCCGCCTAATCACGTTTTATTCATTTCCCAATCACTTTTCGGCAATTTCCTTCTACAGATTATTTCACATCTCTGTCGGAGTGAATTGCAGGTCGAGCCACAGCGTCTTTTAATTGCAGTCGTGGCTGATGTGGATGAATTACTGAGCAACTGAAAATGTAACAAATTTCTATCAATTGCTATTGGTTCATAAGTGATAACTAGATGAATCAGTGCTTGTCTGCTCGGTGCGATAAATCGAAACCAAGTATTCCTATTAATGAATGAAATGTAAGCATAAACAACGACCCAGTAGATAAAGAGGGTATAATTTGACTGGGTTTCTTGCCCCGTGTTTTGTGGCTTGTGAGTTTGGTGGAAGAAACCAGTTCTTTACCAGGAAGAGACACACACAATCATGGACGACTTGACTAAAAGGTCAAGCGAGTCTGAATTTGGCAAATCATTTGAAGCATTAAACTTCACTTAACTACTCAGGAAACTAGTTTTGGTATTGAACCTAGTCCAGCTCTCTCCGAGAAAGAAGTAAGACAGTTCTTTTTGAGCAAATCAGGTTGATTTCACGCTGACCTCAGACAAAATTACCGAAGTAAACAAGAGGGCTAGTACAAACGGGGCTGATCAACGATGACCTGCTGGAAAGATAAGTCAGGCATTCACGATTGCACTAGCATGGCTGGAGTAAGTAGGCTGGCTCCAAGATGAGAACATTTCTTTTCTCTGTGACAAAAATAAAGTTGATTCGAATGGGGGTATAAACAGCAAATCACTTGACTACACTGTCTTGGTGAAAGCTCTGAAAACACTGAAGTGGCAGAATGACATTTCCTTAAAATATATTCTTTCGTGTTGTTGCACTAAATTTCACAACTTGTTACTCAATCTAGATAAAACGCCGGCTATAAGGCTGCAGTTTCATTCAAGACTTTTTGTATTCAACCCGTCAAGGTTGTTTTTTCGTTGATCTAGTCAGTTTGAAGACGTCTAAATTAGCAAACATCTTTGTTGTTGTACGACAAAAAATGGTGGGTGGCGCAACACGTGCCGGTTTGAAATTTTTGCGCGCATTTCCGTTCCACTAAAATGTACTACCGTTTAAAACAACCTTATCAGAACACAGAACAAGCGTATTGTCATATGTTGATATCTTTTTATTTGTATAGTTCACAGACGTAAAACCTGAGGACATACATACAGCAAACAAAAAATGACTGGATATGTGTATGATTATTCCAATCTTCAGAAAGGACTGCGGCAATCCAATTGAGTGCATAAACCATCTGTTGTGCACACAGCCAGTTAGTAAGATCGAATGAGTATAGCACCGTTAAAGGCGAGTAACCTCGGGTTCCTGCTGTGCAGCAGTATTTTAAATGGACCTAGCCGGGCCACTTTGAATAAATGTAGTCATCGGGTATCCAGCACTCGGTGACGTAGAATTTGCAGGCAGCTGACTCACTAAGTTAGGGATGCTTGATCTTCAGTTGGTTCAACCAGTTCAGGAGGTGTTTGACCACTGAGTTAGACAGTTATCGATCTGCCGTGCAAATGCAAGTGGACTGATACAGAAAGTGGAAAGAAAAATACAAAGGCGAGCTGCGTACACGATCGTGGAGAACTGGTCTTCTGGTGGTCTGGACTAAGTGCATCTGCGCAACCAAATACAATTGAGCTAGTGCAGACTTTGGTTTATGTTTGATGTCAATCCACAGACGATCCCACTTGAATTGCAAACGCAAAAATACATTTTATTCTGAATAGTTTGGAGTGGCTTATTGCCCTACTTCATTCTGTCATAGGGTTAACAAATTTTTCATTGTATTCACTGGTTAGTAAACGTTCATACAACAGCTCTTTGTTTGTTTAAGACATGCAAGAAGAAGTGCTTTGGTCGAATCTCTTCTTTATGCAGTTAGAGAGAAAGTTTAGGGCTAAAACTAATGACTACCACACGTTGCTTTGTGATGAACGGAACATGGTAGCCTACCGTTCACTTCTGTAATAATGAGTGCATTTTGTGAATTAAATTGGTGTTCCACTCAGTTACATGGGATGAATATAGATTTGAGTTAATGCTGTTATGGTGGTTGAAGTGTATCACGCTGTTTCAAATTACAGACAGATTTTGCGAGAGTGGTTCGAATGGGAGGAGTTAATAGTCGAGGATGAGGTTCTGGTTATTGTTGGCTGGTTTGTTTACTTTAAAAGTTGCATCGGCATCCACAAACTGAGACATATGCTTTGGTCTCTATAACCTGAGTAATGTCAGCTAAGCGAGAGCATTTCCGGCAACAGAGATGCATCTCTTTGGAGCTTAAGTGTTACGTATGTAAGGCGACTGTGAGGGATGTGTTAATTCACGGGTTCAAATCTTGTCCGCTGAGAGTAGAAGACATGAACCATCTTCAAGTGGTCGACTAATACTATCTGCTTTCAGTCGGTCGCATCGGGTGGCGCCATCAGGTAAGAGACGTAGAGGTTAAGAAGGAGATATTCAACACAGGTTGTTAACCGAGTTCTGTTAGTTAACTTTTAAGTTCGTGCCGGCTTGGATGAGTAGGATGTGTATTAGAGATGGCAGCTAGTAATTTTCCATGCCGAAAACCCTTTGCTGATGCTGTTACTGACCGGCATAATTTGCGAGGTAGATAGTTGATGATCTGCCGTAGAAAAATTAAATCGTTCACCAAGAGGTCGGTCACTGTATGTGGGGTTCGTCTTCTGGGCTAGGGCTCTCGTAACTCACCCTTTTGGTGAGATGGTGGACAGTAGGCCACAGCAGCGTAAATATTTTCATCGTTCGGCCGAACTGTGTGCGAAGTACGTTTAATTGGCGACGCTGGGAGGTGATAGCCATAAGTAGGTTTACGACGCCTTATTCTCATCCACAATTTGGTTGTTTGGTTGGAGGTTGTAACCACCTTGATCTTGAAAGTTTGGTGACAGAAATATTTGTTCCAAGTTACTAGCTCCCCTTCACTACACTACTTTCCCGATTCCCAGCCAAGACTTATTGTATGGAAGTTTGGCACCGGCAAGAGCCATTAACGTGTTGCTGTATTTGATGATCGTGACAGTGACGATGAAACGCAAACGAAAATAGGGAAAATCCATGTAACTAACAAAATTCCAGCCCTTTTTCTGATGAGTGCTCAGAAAGATTCTGGTAGTTTACGGGAAACTCGGTTCTGGGAATTCGTGATTTCGGCTGGATTCTAGCGAGTGAAGGAAACAACACACCCAGGCGCGGCAGGTGCTTTGTTAGCTGAGATACGGGCCTAGTCGAAATCTGACAAATTTCACAGTTGTAGCTAGTTTTTTCGCCTAATCCACTGTGCCATCTTGACTGCTAATCCAGAACTTCTAATTAAGATGCTGGAATTCACCAAATTCACTGATGAGTGTGGAATTCATATCAATGAAGGGTAGTTTGGCAGGTATGGCGAATTGGAGGAGAACCAGTTGCAAAAAATTTGGACTTCCGGCTGGATTTTTGACCTCCACATGTAGCTTCGTAGCTCAGCTGGTAGGTCGTTGGCCGCAATTGGGTATGTGGTTTCTTTCCTCCATTGGAATCCAGCCGAAGCCGTGATTTTTCACAACTGGGTCTCTTCTATTGTGTCGTCTGTAGATGAATGCTGCAGAAACCTTATTTGGGTACACCGATCCGAATTTCCTCATGCACTACCCATAGCCATGTTATTCGTCTGTGTGCATGTATGTTCTTCAGAATCTAATTTGTTGTTTTTCGTAAGCGCTAAAGTGGAATCCTTAAGATATTCTAGTAGGCTTCCTGTAGCACGATTATGAATGAAAAGAAGAATCATGTACTGGTTTAACTGTCTCGTAAATCGTTTTTGAAGTGACAGTCAGCAGTAATTTCACATATGATTTGTGGACTCACTAACACGTGTTCTGGTCTCTACTATCGTGAAGGAACCTTCCACGCAGCGCGGTGATAATGCTTTCTGATTGATTAACTGGATTGCTGGAAAACGTAATCATATACAAGTCCCGTAGAGAGGTATACTATCTTTGCTTATATTTACAGCAAGTCTCCTTCAGAATGTTTTAGCGGTGATTGACTTTTCCTTCCTGTATTAAGTTTCAGACACATGTTTGTGCAACGGCAATAACCCAAGCTGTCTCGCTTTTCCAAATATATACAATTTTTAATCGTTTTACCAATTCTAAACCCTTGCCACTCTCCCACATTCGTACTCACTCTTATTGTCTTATCACCCTTGCTATTGACGTCAACACTGATTAAGAAATATCAGGCTGTTCATTTCAGCCAGTTTATTCGGGACTTCACAAAAATCCTGTCTTACTCTTATATGTCATGACGGTGTGAAATTTCTTCTTGACTAGGTCCCACATGACAAGCGATCATACGATCCTCTCCCACCTTTTCCACAATATGATGACCTGCACTGACAAGTACTTTTAAGTTTTTCGGATCGAGTTTGTTACTGCAGCTTACTAGAATCCATATAGTATCAAGGCAACACTTACTTTTAGCGATTCTTCCATAATTCATTACACTCAGTATGGTTTCTTGAAACGTTCCTTGAAATAAACAAGAATGTATAGTTACTGATTATTTAACCTCAGTACCAAAATAATCATCGAAGTATAGGTTTATTCAGCATTGTGCCATTAAAATATGCCAAAATAACACAGCTCAAAGACTGTTCATTTCGCCGGCAGTAGTTATGACCGGTTCTCTTTGGAGCACAAGGTCAGCAAGAAAGCTACCCAACTACAAAGTCTGTTATTACTTGTCAGCCATCGAAGTAGTAAAGCACCCTACTCACATTGCTACATACGCGTGAGTGAACAAATATTGATTTTTTTTGATAGTGCAGATATGCAAAATATTCTATTCCGAAGGTTAACACGGACCGCGTTCAGCATCAACATTTTCGTCGTAGAGCAATACGTCTGTTGTCCCGATGATGCGTAACTTCCATTCAGCCATCGAGAAAAATGTAAGCTCAAGCGAAGAACAACCGTAACGTAAACAAAGATAGGGGTTCCAAATATTAAACAACTATATCCATCCTCAATATGTCAAAATCAAGTTATTTTCATGTTGCAAACGTGTTGGCGAAAATCCATTGCGATTCAACTTAAGTCCCTTACAATTGACCACATAGGAAGTTAAGTGTTGAAATGCATACGCGGATGGGAAATCTTCCATGTAAAAATTGACTGCCAAGTGATTATTCGCTACTTTGGTTACACGATAGTAAACAACAATTGTTCGAAAGCTACAAAAATGACAGCGGCAATAAAAACAGAATTGATAAATCGCGTTGAACATTGGTCACCTTCGAAGTAACTCAACAACGTCACAACACCTCTTACGACAGTACAATTTCAGTGCTCAGCTCTGGCCGCTTTTAGCGCGAACTGCCTGAATACTTTTGTTGGTTTCTATAATAACCCACATCATTTGACGGATTCCGTAATACCGAGGGACGGAGAGGCAAATGAGTTCACATTTGAGGTTTCAACTTCTAGTGCGATATTATGTCTCAGCTGATAGAGCATTTATCGCCTTAGAGCGTTTCTGTCAGAGGTTTAGTTCAGCGAGGGTCCGGCTATATTTTTCAACGGAATCTTCATTCACTCACTACAATCGCCATCGTCCTGACCAAAGGTACTCTGGCTCAAGCCTCCATTCACTACAGCAATAAGGTGGAATAGCTTCGGTGGGAAGTTTAACAGAAAGGGGGCAAAATCTGACTAAACAAGGTTAGGAGGAAGAACTAGAAATGGTATGGCTGTTATGAATCTGTCCTAAGTTTATATGGCGCTAGTCAGACGACAGGCCTGTGACCTTAAACGGCACATTCATTGGTCTTCTATTCTCGTTTGGAGGTGACTTCCGCTGATGGCAATTTCATATTTTTAATTTCATATTTTAATGCTCAAAGTTGTACCAAAAGAAATATTAGACGTCGTTTCATATTCTTCAGGTTGACTTCTAGTGACTACGTTACGTACAGAAGTAAAATGTTGGGTTTGATGGATGCGTATGGAGTCAAGGTCATTTTAGACACATTGAACTCAGCCAATTATCCAGTGATAAACTAATTGAATAATCCGGCGTGCTGACTACAGACAATCGTTTGAAGTGCAACCTGTTCACAGTTGGTGTTAGGTTTTGGCTCACTGAACTTGCATTATGCCAGTAATCAATCTTGTCCTACTCAATAAAGGTGATGTTCGTGAATCAGTTTTACCAGTTTTCTTGATACCCGACCATCAAAGCGCATTCTACAGAATGGAAAAACCGCGAGGTACAATTAGGTTCAGTTTGAGCAGACAGACTACCTCTGCTATAAAATGATATACTTGAGGGTATGGTAGGATGGATAAAAAGCTCAACTGTTCTGGTTCTACTGGTATTCACTAAGTCCAATAAGTAAACGTCTCAATCATCACACAGGAGGCCGTCTGAACAATGGAGACCATACTAGAATCACACTACTTTAGGGGTATGTAAAGTTGTTACCCTCTGGTTGACCACTAGCTCACCTCGCCTGTAACAAGTCCACTCTGCCTATCCGCATAACTTTATCACTGTTCTGTCTAGATTTGCCAGCCTTAAGATTTTTAAGGAAAATATTTTAGTCTGTCTTCCTTTCATTCACAACATACAGACATGGGACTTCGAAACGGTTGATACTGCTGAATGTTCGGAAGAAGGAAGTATTTTTGAACTGGAACCAATGAACGAATTGCAAGTCAGCCCACAAGCAAAACTTAACTATCTTGTCAAAGTGCAGGGTGAAGAGTCCACACTGTGGTATGCTCAGGTTAGTTTTGTTTGAGGATGTGACTAGCAAATTTCCAGTATAATTTTACCCTCTCTTTTGGGCTTTTTTAAAAAATGCCAGTGAAATATTTCACTGAGAAAACAGGTTGTTTACCAATGGTTGTACAGGTGTAAATAAAATTCAAGAAACATGAGTAAGGCTGATAATACCGTGTATGTCGAGGTTGTGGCTGCATGGCTCCAAACAGGAAAAGTGAAAATTTTCCCAAATTCCTGGCTAATTTTATCGATTCTACAGTATCTACGGTCACAAAGCGTTCTCGAATCAGCATACATTTTTGCGTTGAATTCTCACATTGATGACGGGTGATCCTGAAAGTTGGGATGTTGTTGTGCATTGTAGCTCTCGTATATTTTCTGTTTTTTATTCCATGAGTTATTTATATGAACCCGAATATTAAACATGAGTAAATCAGGCTTTTCATCCATTCTAAAACAGTGAGTTGTTAAGCTGCTCACAGTCTACAATTGAGACAATCCTCACAAGATTTTTTCACGATGTTGGGTTGAAACCGGTTTAAATAAATGAACCTCCTTCACTATATTCTTAAAATCCGACACAGTTTTGGACCTGTTAATTTTGGACATCATGTTGAGTTACAGCTACCTGTCTGTGTTAAACTGAGCAGTGTTCGCTAACTCCTTTGTACTGCTGCAAGTAAATTCGCACAAATTTCCACCAAACAAGGTAAGGCATAGAAATTAAACAAACGGTCATAAAAATTCTGCTTTTATAATCTCATAAGTATCTTTCTACGGCGGGATATGTCCTCGGAATTTTGAGAATAACTTACAAGTTTCTCAATCTACAGACAGGGCATATATTTGCCACGTGGATTGAGCAGCACACAATTTATTACAGGGTTCGCATTCACACAGAGTTTTCGATCTGTCCCTTTTGGAAATTCTATTAGATTGTGAAAACTGTCATCTACTACGAGCACTATGTGGTTTACGCAAGTCGATATTCTCTACTGAATAACATTTATATGGTCTGTTAATTGTGAAGCCGCTTGAAGATCCAGTTAACAAGTCAGATGTTTAGGCGGGTTTCCAGTTACTGACAATGATGCTGGTAGAGATCAAACACTTCTGAACGACGGAATCAATGAAACTTTGCTCGGCCTTGACAGGTTGAGAGGTTAGAGACTGATGTTTACGAATCAAGCAGCGTACAGAGGTGTAAAACGGTCTGAAACGTCGAGCAAGAATAAATCGGAAAATGATAGCAGGCGTCATCGTAAGACCAAGCTTACGTGGCTGTGGTATCTCAAGAACTGCATAAGTTCCTCTCTTTCCCCAAGAAAGTTGAGTACTACATAGCCGACATGGACCGACGTATTCAAAGTTAGTTAGCCTTAACTATCTCTCCTATCGTTGAGGCATTCAGTATTGTAATTTACGGTTGTTTGGAGCGGTGCAACATAGTACAGTCAAATGTAAAATAGCAAGTTGAATGCAGGTTCAGGAATGAGAGAGGTAGACATCGACAATCTGTGGGCAAAACAGGACCAAGAATTGGACTAATGTACGAGAAGCGTACACTGAACTAATGATTAGGCAATTACCACTTTGAGTTCATTGGCTTTCTCCATTGATCGCAAGTGCGACACCCAGTGAGATGTGGCAGACTCTTTGGTCAAACAGGAAAACGTAGCGCGGCAGTGGCAACAGACGAGTAGCCAACCGAGTTAAGTTGTCCAGAGGCAGGGTGACGAATAGGTCAATCAGAGGTGGACACGCAAATTAGAACAGAGTCACAAACAGAGGAAATTCATGTGTGCTGGAATGGGAGGTTGATATTTGCCCTAATGCACTACAATCAGCGTAGTTTAAATTTGTATGAAAACCCTACTGTTGTGCTTCAAGCAACTGAGATCACACTGATGCCGCGGGGCAGAACCTAACTACTGAAGCATCGCTCTGCATTGAAGGGTTTACCCCAAGAATGTGAATGAGATCACACACCTGTCTGCCCATGAAATGGTCGTCAATCTGACGTGCTTAGAAAGAAAACCGAACACAGGGCAAGCCCATCAGGGTTTGAATTCGGTTAAGATGGAAAAGTAAGAATGTGAGGGTACGAAAATTTGCATAGAATGGTTGATGTCACTGGCAAAACTTTAACAGTATCTTTCGAAATGATCCCCCTTTACATACCCACTACTCATAGGAGGTGTAAGGAGAGTGCGTGATGTTTTAGTNACTGTTCCCAACCATCAGAGTGCGTGATGTTTTAATATACAAAATAATTTCGGAAAAATAGCCTAGGGTTTGTTGTTCACTTATCTCTCGCTTTTTACGACGAACTATAAATAATGTTAGTAAATGATACTTATTTTCTAATATGCCAGAATAATCTACACTGGGATGCGTATTCATAAAAAGATGGTTGCTTAAAACGAATTATGTTGTGGTCTCAGAATCTCGAATCCGGCTGTGGGAATAAATTGAAAGGAAACTGAAAACACGCGACTTGATCTTACGTTACCAAAACATGAATGGCCGATTGTGCCGGGTAACTGATTAACCTAATTCAGGTAGTCCAATGTTTGGGAGTGATTAATCTCAAAAATACAAAGCCTTTTTGACGGCACATAGTCGTCTTAGCTACTAGAATGGATTGAAATGCAGGAATTTCGCAGTAATACATCAAGTTTAAGTTTACTATCCGGATAGAGTAGTTTAATCGCAAAGTCGACTCACGTGATGCTTCACGGTAAAGGGCAGTAATAAATGAAACTTCGTCCAGATTGATTATAAAGATAGAGGGAAACATATCAGCTACCCAGCATCCTTTGTTGCTTCGTTGTTATCTCAGGACGTCGACGGGGCTTTGTGGAAACTGGACTTGTCTTTCTCACATACTTCACTGGCACCAGAACCGTTAAAACGCTTTCATTCTGGCGCCATCAGAGACTGCGTCACCTCACCGTTTGCTTACACTGCTGCCACGATCGGTCAGGACGGTATGTTTATTTCTGATATTTATCCGAATATCTTGTCCGTCCTTTTTATATTCACGTGGAAGGCAGTTACAGAGCCACCGGTTAATTGCCAACCTGTTAAGGTACTGTAGAGAATTCTCGTGCTAATTAGGCCAACGGGCGGTTTTTTTATTAATTTAAACACGAAGTAATCGATGTTTTGAGTTGTGTGGAAGGTGTGTGGTACAATTCTTAAGTACAGTCCCGAACTTATCGTTTCGCGAGGAATGAATGTAATCAGGTGAGTTAAGCAAGTTTCCTTGTTAGACGACCGGTGCATTACTCTTGTTTTTTTGTACTTGATAACTGTTACATAGTGGTATTCACTTATTATTCTCACATTTATAGTGGAATTGAATGTAAAGTTTCCAAAGTGCCGATCCTTGACACTTACATGTTGCACTCACAGTAAGCTAGGCGCTCAGCATCCTTCTGGCACTAACTTGAGCGACATTGAGCAGGCGGATGGCGGTGTATTGCTCATCCTCCTTGTCGAAGTCGCGCAGTTCATGTTGAGCACGGTGGCTGTCCAGTCACTTTAGGTAAAGTACGCTTTGCACCTCCAAAATATAAAGTGCTTGGAAAATTTCATCCAAACGTTGCCTAGTGCAGACAGTCCGCTTGAGAATGTAGACAGTTACACATACTAGGTTAACAAAGATTACGGCGAGAATAGTATGGGCACGTGTTGTCTTTGGCCAGTCTGCAACATCTATGGGGTCGTGAGAAGTTGAACTGTCACTGAAAGATAAAGCAAACAATGTCTGTATGTGTACTCTTTCACTCTATGCTTCCGAAGCTTTGTCTGTGTGTAACCATCGTTGTCTCTGCCAATTAGCTTACATCACATAGGATGGTCGCGCAGGGTCTTTTGCCAGAGTTTATTTTGAAATGTTGAGAAGACGCGATTCGCCGGACAAATGGCGAGTCTGGACAGTCTGCGATGTTTGGATCGCGTATCCCGTATGCCAGCTGCATGTCTCACGGCATCACTTATTGCTCACTGAGACCGTAACCAGTTGTGTAAAACCGTGCAGTCGCGTAAAGCGTGGACGCGTTACTCAAACCGATTCATTTGTTGCCTGCAGACCAGCCCTTTAACATATCAAGCTGAAAATTGTAAGACAGCGATCGTTATGGTAAAAGCGTATGCCCACACACCTAGTAATCTTCGGGCAAAGATGTAACAACGACCACCTAGTGGCCATATCGTCCAGCTGTTTAAGATCCGCATGGGCCCTATTATATTTTATCATTAGTATGGTGACGTTAATTCGTACGACTATCCAGTTCTATGTTTGCAAAGTCCGTAAGATTTTTATGGCGCAGGTTGAACTATAACAATTCCGATTAATTAAAAACACTGATATTCACGTTACTTTGGTTTCCAGTGACCTTGTTTACGTCATATTTCCAGGTAGAGTATTTATTCATGACTTGGTCAGCAAAACGAGCATAGTACGTCGAAGATTTCCGGCTGCCGGCACAAAACTGATTTGGAGTCCGCCACAAGTGAGCCCACAAAATTGCATCTATATCGTACATAAACAATTTCGCTATATAATTAACTGCTAACTACGTTCGTTCTTATTCAAAGTGTGAGAAAAGGGGGTTATCGCCTTTCACATACAATATTTCCCAATAGGCTTTGCCAATGTCTTGTATAAACATTTTGAATCTGAGCAATGGAGATTTTATTACCTGAAACGATTCTACAGAATTCAATTTTGCTAGTTGCATGATTTCTGTACTTAATGGGAAACGTAAGCTTGCAGTGGTATTTTGGATATCTGTACTCAACTGTTAACCCCATTTTCTAAATAGACTACAAGGGGAACCAATGAAGCTTTATGTTGCTTTCTTGTATAACTTTCTATGTGAAACTACTTTACTTTTCAAGTACGTAAAACTGTTAATGGGCTGGATAAAAGTAAGTTATAGGTACTACGGAAAATTGCAGGAATTGTTTTGTTAATACTTAGCCTTACGAATGTAGTAAATATCATTCCTGAATAAAGCGGTTTCTAAATCGAGAGGTTTCTGTCTAACAGTTTATGATTTATTAATTCAGGTTGACCCAAAAGGTAAAACATTGGTCGCTGGTTTTGAAGATGGTGTGGTACGTGTTCTTCAGTTTGGTGAAAACCCAGAAACTGATCCCACGAGAAAGGCTAAGCATTTTGCACTATTGGACTTGGGACAATCCCTAAAACCTCATGTAAAAGCTGTCAATTCAATGGCGTACAACGAGGCAGGAACACATTTTGTTACGGGGGTAAGCGACAAACCAAAAAAATCTAGTTTCTCCGACAAATAACTTGAATTTCAAAAGGTTTATGGTAATCACTGGTTCCGTTTATCAGTTGGTTAGCCGATTTTTCAGTCACAAATTTCAGGCTGTTTTCGAGTCTACCTTTTAACCTTGTGTAACACGGCAAGCTCAGCTGGGTGCAAGCGACTCCTATTATTATAATTATAATTATAATTATTATTAATCATGGCTAGATTGTGTAAGAACTATGATTTCTTATCAACAAGCCATACCTTTTCAGTGGGGGGCGTATGGCTTCTTTCTGTCGGCTCCTCAATACCGCACTGAGCATTACCTACAAAGTGTGGACACAGTAAAAGCAACATCACTAGCGTCTCTAGGTAGTTCAATGACTCCCCTAAGATGATTGAGGAAGATGTACTTCTGTTTAGTGAGCTCAATGGACTTGACTTATGATAAAATGAACTGAACTGAGAACTGATGGCAGTATTTAATGAAAAAACTTATGATGGGACAATTTCCCACGGTTTTGTTTTCTGCTACTTTGTGAATTAAGTTGCTGTGCGTAGAATCCTCCGATATATACGTATGTATGTATGGTTATATACGCATGTTTCATATTCCGAAAAGTAGCAGAGTAGCGAACTCATGAATATGGCATACATACGTGCCATATTCATGATTTCTCTGCTCAACTGCTTTTCGAAATACGATTTGGAGTTTTTCGAGTTATAAGTAACATAACAACGTATTTCACTCAATTATTCAGCCACAGAATAAACTACTGTAGCTGTTACGTAACATAAGCTGGGAACCACGGAGGGAAATGTATTACGGCATTCTACAAACTCGTACTCTGTTGAAAACTATATAAACAATGGACTCCACAGAATATTCACTTTCTAAGCAAGAAGAGACCACTTAGGTGTAAGAGGATTTTTAAACATGTACCAATGACATATGAAATACC
>QNGE01005659.1:10631-22840 GCA_008508345.1 Paragonimus westermani
GGAGTTGAAAAGATGAAGTCCCCGGTCAGATTAACGTGCTGGTGGCCAGAGATTGATACTGATATTTGTCGTCTGGTTGAAAGTTGCTCATCTTGCCATCACAAATTCCGCAATTCGCCGTTTAAATGGACTCCATGGTCGACGTCAACTGAGACCTGTAATCGGGTTCATGCGGATTATTGTGGTCTTTTTCTTGACAAGCATTGTGCGCTAATAGTGACTGATTCCTATTCGCAGTGGCCGGAAGAGGAATTCACAATAACGCCCACTGCGGAATTCACCATGTACGCACTCAGAAGAGTATTTAACAGAGAAGGTATTCTGCTCGACATCCCTGCTCTGATGGTCAGGCTGAAAACTGTTGAAACACTCAAAAGTGCTATAGCCTCTCCTCGGAGACCTTGAAAAAGATGTTGATAACTTCTTGCTACAATATCGCAATGTTTGCCATTCTACTACACATGAAAACCCCGCGAAACTTCTTAAAGGACGGTAATTGAGATGAAACTTGGCGTGTAGTTAATCCTCTGAAGTTGCTTTTTATCATGGTAATGACATAAGACCATCATCTGGTTTACATCTAAAGAATCTTGGAAAATGCTTATACCGAATTCTAGATGTCGATGATTTATTTGTATATAAACGACAAGTGAATCAGATACGTTTCGAGAATACAGGTCAGTTCGTTCCAAATTCTGGTGTGACTTCAGATAATGGTGAGTCCGTTCTAGATTCGAATTTGGACCAAGGAACCACAAGCATCATTCGCAGGTTTTCATGGCTGCAAGTGAAACCCAGAAGGGATTTCAAGAACCCGCAGCCACATTCAGTGCGCGTCGGATGTGATGAATGTCATTGCACACATACTTTCACGTCAATTATTGAATTTCAGGCTGCACACTTTTTGGCACGTCGCGTAATTTTAATACAAGCGGGTGATTATCGTTCATTCGCTGTGTTCCGCTTAATCTGAATATACGAGGTACAGGTCTCACGTCATGCTCTATCTACTCAGGGAATATCACATTCGCCATCCTAAGTCGCATGTGGAATTAATTATCCGGTGTCATCTGAACCTACGTTATGGTACTGTCTTTCTTTTGTGCGTGGTGACTGCTCCAGCTTAACTGCCCTCGACCTGTCGGAGTCGTTCTATTTTCATCAAGTCTTTCGTTTCACTTGCACCCACAGATTTATACTCATTTGTTCCCGTCACAGTTTTTTCTTTGGTGCTACCATATTCTTGGTCGCTGTTATCATTTGCTTGATTAGATCACTAGATGCGTCATTCACCGTTACCATCGTTTGCACTCGTCTGCATGCACGGACAACACAAAGTGCTATGCTATTTGGTGCTGTGCAGGACCAATTTTTCCAATTCCATGTAGAGGGCAAGAGTTTTCAATTCCGATGCAGCTAACGCCGTGTGGTTAGAATGAGGACAGTGTGCATAATGGTGAACGTTGTAAGCGCACAATGCGGAAGTGGCACTGCATTATTTGCACTGTTTGGGCAACCCAACTGGGAAATAAACTGTCCACTTCAGCGCCGACAGCCATTCATGATTACAGGGTCACCGCACTAATCACCGCGTTCTTTGAGCGAGTGCTTTTAAAGCACACATCAACGCTAACTACTTCGAGGTGGCCAAGACGTAGGTGTGGTGCAGATGGAGCCCCTGCATTACATTTGTTCTCAAGATGATCACACCTTGAGAACAAACGTTCGTTTGGTCGGTTTCAGAAATGAACGATCTTGGACTGTGCAACGATGGTCCACTTGGACTTTGCAGACAACCCATTTCACATTGAATTATTTGACCGTTTTGGATCCCGCTGTCAAATTATTTCGGTGTTCAGTATAAACCTTGACTACAAAGTGATGAAGTACATTCATTGTTGTAAGTTGTACACAGAAGCCACTCGATAAAAAATGGCGACTGTGAACTACATTTATCATGGCAGTGATTATGAGGTAACTTGTAGTCTTGTGTGCATCCTGACCGCATCTCTGATAGAGAGTAGCATATCGTGTCAAAACTGAAGTTAGTTCGTGCTGTTCGCGTATGATCCACCACCTTGTTCATTACAGAGGTCATCACCGAACTATGACAAACAGTTACATCACGATAGGTTCAAAATGACTGGCGCAAGTAACCATATATTTCTGGCCATGCATTACCCACTCCGTCCGTAATTAGAAACTAGTAACTATAAGCTATAACCAGAAATGATACAACGTGCGCTTGAGGACTCTTACCCTGTGAATCCTCGGCACTGACCACATCAGAAAAACTTCTAAACAAACGAATTCATAGCATCACCTTGGTATTGCGCAATATGCAGTTACTTTCTATGTAGCAGCGGCAAATTCTCCGCCATATCAGTATGTGCAAACTTACTTGCCTACTGCAGGAGGTTTCAGTCGATGGCGAATATTGCAAATATACTTGGTACTTATGTATTTGCTTCAACTCAGCAGATAGTATCATACCCGGAAACATTTTGTGGAAGGACTCTTAGTTTGTTGTGTATACCGGCTACATTGGTGCTAGTCTTCACCGTGAGCATCAATTCCATTCCTTGCCTACGCGTTAGCCGATTTTAATTTGCTTGACGATCCGAAGTCAAACAATTTTTCTGGTCTAGCGGCTCTATTTGTTTATTACTGGCTATGTCAGGGTTCTGATTGTCATTCGCAGTCTTGTTGTTTCAAACTTTTGTGCTTAAACGCTGGTTTGAAAGAGTAGGAATACCGACACGTATCCCGCGCACACGAACGTACAATCCACGCCCACCTATTGTTCCGCCATATTGTCGTTTTGTCTTATTGCTCGTTCAACAGCACGTTGACTTCGGATGTTGACAACACACTCCTTGTTTAATCATTTCGTTATTCTTAACCAATCGTCCTCGGTTCGCTTGATGTCACATCGGTCTTTTGCTTGAGGGTTTATCACGCATCACTTTCTTTTGCACACTTCCCACACTTTGTTGTCCCCGCTTGCAATACACTTCGTTTCCTGCTGTTTTGCTGTAGATATATCATGGAGAATAGGTACAGTTCAAGTCGTAGAAAAGTTGCAACAAACCAAGACGTGTCACCAGAAATGAGCAATTGGAAATAGGTGGGATCAACTTACTGAACACGCCATAAAACACTTTCCGTGCTTCTCCGGCTTGTGTTACATTCACCAGCACGTTTACCACATAACTGTAATTTTTACATACAATTACATTATCGCACTTCAAGTGTCCATTGCTTGATTATGTGTTTAACCCAGACATGCATCACACTGTATTCCTTCCTCTGTTTATTCGGGCAGTTTGTAACCTGGTTAAAATGTGCTGTTTCCTGATTCCTGAAACAACCTTGAAGTCCCGTAATCAACGTATTACTTATGCAATGCGCAAACGAAACTGGGAAGCACGCACCGATTGGATTTGAATTGTGTAGCAGAGCGTACTACCGTGTTGTTAGCGTCATTCTTGTTTTCGTTTGTGTAAGTTGTGTGCATGTCCTACTGAGCCGGTGGTTCATGCTTGTTCCTGTTTTCCCCTATTATAAAACTCGCTGGAACTCCTAGTTCGGAAGAATGCTGTCTCCCGGCATTTCCAGGTTATCCGGATTTATGTTGTGAGTGCAACCGGCAATCAGATAGAAACGGTCGGCTTGCATACTACACTTCTAACAAATGATTAGTATAACCAGTTTACCCAGACTTTTACTAACGCGATTCGGAGGTCGTAGAGAGAAGATGGTAAGTCTGCAAGCAACCCTTAATTGTTCATTTACTCACCGTAAAACAAGCAGACTTCAATGCAACAAGTAAAGACTCTACAGAATCGGACGCGAAGGAACCCTGAGCACAACCGCACGCCAACCACCAAAGACGAATGTCAACGGAAACCCCAGTCAACCTTCAGAATTCAAACAAAGCGTCGGACTGGTTGGGCGGCGTTCCCGGCGTCAATGGCTAAAATATTGTTATTCTGTGGAATGTAGCCTACAACAGTGAAGATGACGCGGATTCACCATACAATAACGAATAATGCAGCGCCATCCATGCCAATACGCTAACTTTGTTGTTAGTGATTTCTAGTAAATTTACATTCACAAGGTAATGTGAAAAGGTACGGGTAGCAACTCTCACGTTGCAGAGAGTTTAGGATTTCAGGGACTTTAAAGGTGACCTTACTACAAATTAACCGAAGCAAACATTCGGCTTTAAGTGGAATATAACTGAGGTATATGAGTATGCGAACATATAAAAATTACATGAAATGAATTATTTAAAGTAAAATTTATATATCAAACAAAACATAAGAAATTTAAAAAAAAATCGCATGCGCATGTTTCCAACCCCTATGTGATAGACAAACCGGACGTTCTGGTTCTCGTTATCCATTATACTCGTGACCCAAATTTGTGTAAGGTGGACATATCATGGGACAACGTTCTCCCCTCAAAAGTAGACAGCACGAACAAGACTGAGTCGAAGGCCCAGTAAGATATACACACGACTCACGTAACCGAAAACCACAACGATGCCAATAAAGCCAAAGCAAGCGCTTTTACAATCATCATTCTCTACATGGACGCCGAATTGAGCATGAAACACTTGCCGATCAGTTAACACAATGATCATTTCTATCCTAAAAATTAACGTCGCTTTAAATTCTTGAGTGATACCACTGAAAGGATGTTTCATTGTTCTGCCGCGTGACAGCTGAAATCACCAAGTGTGGACAAATTACAGCAGCAGTGAATCGCACCAAACCCGTGCGTTTGATCTCTTCCGTAGGGGCAGTAGAAACTTACTGGCTTGATGAAGATTGCAGGGGACAGTTAATGCAGGGGGTGATTAATTGCACAGTCGGTTTGATGCATAATCAGGGCGTTTCCAGGAGCTACCCTTGGTCAGCAAACATTGTCTCACTCAGGGAGATGACGCCAACGCCGTAGCAGCTAAGTTTCGTCACAGCGCAGAGTAACGCTTCGGACGTCCGCTATTCTATGGACCTAGCCCGTACTCACAACGCACGGTCAGAACAAGCGGCGCCCTGAGTTCAAGAGAATACCTCGAATTAGATCTTGTACCACTAGTGACTATATGAGCAATAGCGGTACTGAGATTGAGGGGTTAACAGTACCATAGTTTTGCTGCTGCATCCTACCGTACACAAAAGACAGAGTAACCAGGTTGACATTGCGGGATGGCGGAGGCGGCATCTCAATAACTTCATACTGCACTATCATTGTGTAGGTGAAACTGTGATACTGTCAGGCCGACGAGATACACATGGCAGAACAATCAATGCTCTCAAACAAAGTGTGTGTTGGTCCCAGATCTATGAAAATTCGTCCACTTGAATTCTTTATTCCACTCATCCGTCTGACCCTTGGTCCATATACCCTGTTGACCCCAATAATGTCTTACCGAAAAAATCTGCGGGCGCGAATGGTAATTCTTGACCTGGTCTACTCACGTGGCGGATCACCCATGACCTTGCCTGGCCTGTTCAGAACCCATCGATATTGTTGAACGAGGTTATCGTCGTGAGCGACTGAGGTTTGGCTACTGTAATTACTTATGCACTCCTTTGATAATATCATAGAAATATTTCTTTCGAACCTTATCTTCCGTTTGGGATCCCTTTTCAGGCTGTGCGTAACCCAGCGGTCGGACGAGGATCGTCATACTGAGTCTTTGACCGGAAGCCCGCAAATCAAAGGAGCGGATTGGTGAAATTGAACTGGAATGACTGTCGTTTTCACCGGATAAGGAACCAGCCTTATTCAAACCGCCAATCAGGGACATCAGAAGCTGCTATTTTTGTCACACCTCTATGTGCCGGCCAAATTGGCATGAGTGATTGTGTCAGTGTTACCGCTAAACCATCCAGCAGATGACTGGGGTGCGCAAGACGCCTCAAGTCCCACAGAAGAACGATAATAGAAAACCACTATCCACGATTGAGAGAGGACAGAAGGAATGTTGTTTAACAATTATAGGATATTAATCGTATGTAAATATATGCAACGTCGATCGTACCAGGATTCGCCTTACTTTGATGTGTTTGGTTTTATGAAGGTCCCCTAACGGAAGAGCTGCGTGATGATCGTTGTCATCCCCAGTGTCATGACAGTGTCTTTGCAGAGGTGACTCAACCGTATCCACCTCACTTGTAATTCGATAGACCTGTGCCGTTTCAAGCACGAAAATAGTGCCTAGTCCTTGCAGGTGCAGAAACGAAGTGTTCAAATAATCACTTCTCAGAACTAATTCGTCCCTGTACGTAACTAAGAGGCCACAAGTCTCATCAGGACGACTCATTTTTGTCGAGGGTCATCTGGATGTTATTTCAAGGTGGACATGTACAAACGCTAAAAGCGATAATGTGTGAGCAGTAAACAGGTGATGTGAGCACATGCCGGATGACACATAGGGCATAAAACTGCAGGACTATGTAACACAAACCATAAGAATGAACACATATACACTCACGAATTGCGCGAAAAGCACTGAGTTCGGTGTAAACCGTTGCACTTTTCGCATTAGCGCTGAGCGCCTGAAACGCATGATTGGGGTTAGGTGTTCATGGTTTGACCATGTGAGGAAGTCACATTCTGTAAGGATACAGTCGGGTAAAGTAGATAGTTAGAATAGGTACTACTGTGTAGTGCTCAGAAAAATGACTCCGGAAGATATCGCCAGGTGTCGTTCGATTTCAGCAAAAGCGAAACTATAGTCTTACAGATTTATCATTCAGTTGGTCCATCTAAACGTGAGAAGTTCGACTAAAAATAGGTCATCAATTAACAATGATAATCGCCGTCCATGACAGTAGTTATGAGTACAGGTAGCTTTGCGATAAAAACGGAAATGACATACTGCTACGAAAGTCTTCAACTGCAGTTCAAAACAAGGCGCAGAAAAGCTGATAGTGGACCAATTCGGTGTAGTTTCAGGATACAACGTCAAGGCTGGATGAACAAGTGAATTGGTACACTTTCCTCTAATCGTCCGAGTATCTGTTCAGTACCAATCATAACTTCAAGTGATACTGTTGACAGCCGACAGTAAATTGCGGTTTTTGCAATACCGATGTAACTCGAAAAAGTGTTCGATTATCACGAAGTGACTAACACAACTAGTCCGAAAACTTCTCCTCATTAAGTGTGCTGTAGGTTCGGGTTCAAGGCAAGTTCAAGGATATGTGAAGTCCCCGGTCCCTAGTATAATGCAAACTCATGAACGAATCGAAAAACAAAGCAGACGATAACACTAATAAAATGTTGTGTTGAAAATGATATGACAGTAAAAATTTTACAATTGTGTACATAGCTGGATACATGGATGGTTACAAAAACTGTCTAGAGCCATGTGCAAAACGTCCTGACAACTGTTTCGACCGCTGGATTAGTGCTTGCCGGGCAGAGGAATCTAGGCGGGAGATACGCAAATCTTGATCTCTATCAAACGGGCGTCTAGCAGGCTCTTTAGGTGACGGTGAACGATTACGTTTATGTTTGTGTTTTTTCTACAGACGAAACAAGTATTAACACAACACTAAAGCTTACCTTGGACTTATTTTTCTCCTTCTTGGCTTTCTTAGCTTCCTTTTTAGCTTCATGTTTCAATTTTTTCCGATGCAAATCCAATAAACTCGCATCACGCTTGGTAGTCTATAATCATTGGTAAGGCCCAAATGACAACAATTATCGGTAGTATCTCACATTATATTTAGATGCAATTGTTTCCATGCGCTGATCATGAACGTTATCCTTTATTCGTTCGAATTCTTCAGCTGATCGCTGTTTTTCCTAGGAAGTGAAGAGGAACCGAAGTAAACAGTCTCGATAACCCAGCATGACATATCAGCGTCTTGTAGATTTAGGCAGAGGTTATAGACAAATTGACAACGTCCTTATGTAACAGCGTGTAAGTTACACCCTTTAACACAGGCACAATATGTCAAAATGTAACAACCTGGATGGAAGCTTAGGTAATCAGAATATGAATTAGAAAATATTTATTTGAATAACGTACATCCAATGAGTTGAGAAATCAAAAAAAAACGTAGAGATGTCAGCTGAAAATGTGGTTGAATCTTTACAGCTCAGCAATACAAACCCAGTGAGTGGAAGCACATCTGAACAGCGAAATCTCTTGGGCACTACCACTAACCTATAAAATGATGCTAATTACTGCCAGTTACCTATGCATCAATCAGTCATCAGTAGACTTCTTTTTGTATCGGAGCATTTAGTTCTGTACAAAAGTACTTATGGTACCGTAAACATGCCCTGCCCGACTCAGTGCTCATCCGTGATTACATTCAGTGTTGTCATCAATCAGGACTGTAATCAAATGAATGCACCTCTTCTAAACAACATGACAATATACCTGAATCTAATGTTGTGCCACAACGAGTTCATTTCTTTTCACCTACAGTTTTCGATTTTACCGCCAAAGTGCGTGATGGTGTGAGTAAGACTGTGCACAGGTACACGTGTACATTCGAACATTCACCACAACAGTGATGAATAAAGTTTTCGAAATAAACGTCCCAAAAATATACTCAGAGGAGTTAGCATTTCGCTGCGCACATATGTGTTATTGACTGCAGTACGCCGCCACAGCGAAAGAGTATTTAATTAGCAACCTTCATGATAGACATGTGTTCAACCCTACAAGCGACACAGATTATAAGCAACCCAGCCGCTAATCCATGTAATTTCGAAGAAAAACGCAGTGATGGTTTTCTAGACATAGGGGATCTATAACATGACAAGCGCGTATCCGCGTTAGCGAACGACTACGTTGTTAACACGAACAACACAGAGGAGAAAGAAGTGACGAGAAAAAAAACGAAAAAAATCCGCACGTCGACGTAAATAAATAGTGATGTGGCTATCAGCTAACAAATTTGGCAACCCCTTAACATGCTCCCCTGAATCTCTTACTGTAAAGCCTCCGGATAACCTCAGAGAGTCGCCGAAGATTTCCTTTTCCATATCGAGAGCGTTTCTGAATCAAAGGATTTGTCAGATTACAAGGCGTTTGAGTGATATCCGAAACCATGCAAGCGAGCTGCGTGAAAATCTGGATACTGTTTTGTCACTGGGAGACTTCGACTGGTTGACAGGAATCACTGGCAGTTAAACCAGACCAAGGAGAACACGTCAAAGAGGAAAGTTCGTTATCTGCTCGCTACAACGCCAGGTTTTTAATGCGGTCGGGAAGCGACGCTTCTACATCTGGTGGCATAATCAAATTGTCTGACACGGTATTGTCGAATGCAGAGCACACTGTTCTATGAAAGAGTTTGGATGGTGCTATATGTAGATCACGATTAAAGCATGAGAAGTTAGTTCGAGTGCCGAGTGGGCACTTTCTGAATCCACAAAGAGGATACAGAATGCGCATTCGTAACAGGAAGGGACTAGTAACGTTACACAACATGAAAATATAGCACTGGTGAATCTACGATCGGAAGAAATTATCGTTATTATCAAGGCGGATAAAGGCAACGCCAATTGCACAACTAGAGAAGACCATGAAGCGAAAGTAGAAGAGCGCCTACGGGAAAAGCCACATAAGGAAGTTGAGAATACAGCTATAACTTCGGTTATGGAAAGGTACAAATCTGAAGTAAGCAAGTATTTGCGAATGGTAAAGGATAATTTAGGACAGAGAAAATGGTGTGGTTTACACCCAAAATCCACAATGCCACGACGTCTTCCGGATTGCCGAAAATTCCTATGTACCTTGTAGGCCTATTGTTGATGGGACTTGGACGTAGTAACGGTTTTTCGGTGCAACTTATGGATCTCCTGGTTGTTGTGGGAACTGGCAATTGTGTAATTAGAATGTACTACAAGCAATTCTAAACGGCATGAGAACTTATACCTAGAGTCAGCGAGCACATAGGGAACATTAGAAAAGCATCCGAAACCAATTAGAGTATCACGCCACTATATGGGATTCCAAAATAGTTGCTCATGCGTTAGACAGCTAATAAACTTGGTCTGATAGTGTCGAGGTAATGCAGTACGAGAGTTTACAGCTACACAGGAGGGCTTGGTTGTAGGGGCCGTCCAAAGTGTGACGACCAAATGGGCTGTGAATAAAGTTGATGGGACTGAAATTTCTGGTACATGGCGGCCAGTTTTAGATCGTCCGAACGGATTCGCATTAATGGCTAGACGAGATGACAATCTTAACACATGAAGACTATCATTCCCCCAATTACTCTCTTCAAGGTCAACTGGTCCTCTGATCTACCTGACTGACAAACTATAGTGAATTCACTACTGTCTAGCAGTTCACGTATCCCCAATCTGCCGTAGTTAGCAATTCGAACTTACTATTGATCTCTGCCTACGTACACTTGACCCATAACATGTCACCTTCTGTTACTTATCTGATTTTAGTCCACATTTGATACCACCAGATTCGTACATCTGGTCTTAAAATGTGTCAGGAGTGAAACGTCACAAGCGAAGCCAATTTCCGATTGCTTACAAGTTGTTCTGAAATCGTACAACGCTCTTCAAAAATACAGCAAACACATGCGGGTATCATCTAGGGAGTAGAAGAAGCAACTCAACCTTGAACTGGAACCTCACATTATCCACCGCGATTGTAATGAAACCATCAGCTTCTTAAGAAAAAAAAAAGCCGGAATTCAAGGGGGACTGGTGGCTCAATTGAGATGCATTGTAGGAACACTTTTCGAAATCGTACCAACTCAGTTTCCATACGATTTGTGCTTGTTCCGGTGTCAGATGATGATGGAGTCTGGAACCAAGAGGCGTCGCAGGCGTTGTGAGTAGAACCCCCGAGGCGCTGATCGAACTTGCGTGGCTTAAGTGCGACAACTTCACGGGACATGGGCAACATCTCTGTCATCCATGTGTCACGCTTCAAAGTCGTGGAGTTCGAAGACTTAAGCTGTTCCAATTCCTTCTGAAATCAACGGAAAAAGCTTAATCATTTACATGAAAGATGGGTTGTTAGGGGTTATAATCGTTCTGAAATCGTCAGTTTTATTGTTCACCACATCATATAACACAGCGGAAGAAAGTGCTCACCGGTGAACATCCCAGTGTCACTGAGAAAACAAGTCATTAAATTTTGGCCAATTATGAAGCCAAATGCATACATATTTCATATGAAAGCCGAATCAAATATGTAGTAGCTCAGACTGCCAGTGAGTCTGACATCCAGTCTGTAATCATTGGCCAGGTGCATCATCAACCTGCAAATTGTATTCAATTCATCTGAAGTGGTGGTAACGTTTCATCAATACCCACTAGTACTGCTACATTCCAGGTTGTAATCAGACTCCCGTTCTTGTTCTCTTTATTTGCGATGTCCATGCCAATTCCCGGTAACACATTTCTACACATGTAGATAATGTACCGTTGCGTATCAAACACCTACTTTAACGGACAGTTTGTCCAAACTATCAAGATAGTGATAGCTCAGCAGCCATACACTCAAATACGAAACGTGAGACATTGAGTACCTATCAACCATCTGAACAGAATAGTCAGAAGGTACCAATTGAGACACAAATACACATTGCACATTCATCAGTCGTAAATACGTGAATGAAACTGTTTAAAATAAAAAGGCGGATCTTGGATGATAATCAGAACAGTATCTGAAGTAATCAAAGATCGACAATCAGTTGTCTTTCTCTACATAGAACCGGATGTCGTAAGGCTTGTGCAAACTGGGGAATTCATTAACTGTGAGCATTCACCAGGACCGTAAACGACGATGCTATGTGGTCGACAACCGGTTAGTAAGAAATGGAATGGCGTTTCGTCGCCGCTGGGTGCTACCCACTAGCGGGTGGTTTAACAACGTACACGATGAGATTGGCCCTTGACGTGGAGTGACGGCTTGCGCATCTCGATGACCTTTTGGGCTAAACTGGACAGAGTTACTCATACCAGGCAGACCAACAGGTAGAGGTCTGACAAACCACAGTCTCCTGGTCCTCCAGGTTGGGGGTTGGAAGATGGTTGGCATCTCTTCCTGAAAAACGTACCACTTCTGGTACACCGCCACCCACCCGCTGCCTTGCGGTACAGGCTTTTGAGCCAAAGGCTTTGGTTGAGAACCCTAATCGTTCTCCTGTCTAGGTCTGGGCGTCCTGGCAGTATCTCAGCCCACACACAACCATGAATAC
>QNGE01005659.1:25933-40513 GCA_008508345.1 Paragonimus westermani
GGCAGTGAAAGCCGTAAGGAAGCTGTCTCGCTGATGACGCCTTACTCTCACTTGCAGCTCGGTTGTTTGTTTGCAAGGTGTGGGCATCTTGATGTTGAATGTTTGAATATGGACGTAGTTATTTTCAGTAGTTAGGTCCCTTCCCGACCTATTCTTTCTTCCTTCTCTCTTCCCATAGAGGGCTTGCTTTTTCTTCATGGTTGTGTGGCAGTTGAGCATTGGTGTGAACCACTGATGTATTGTTGTCTATGATGATTATGTGGTTTAACATATGATGGAAGCATACACTGGACGCATTGTAAAGAGAATAGAGAACTGTAATTCGCAAAAGGAGAAAAACTCATAACATTTGTATTCTGCACTGACTTGCGGTAAACAAAACGTCCAATGAGTCCCTTTCAGCGCCACCTAACCAAAATGTTCAAGGAAGGCAAACTGTTATCCCGTTCGTAACCAAACGATATTGACATTTTGGAGAGCTGAGTGGAAAGTTAGAACTGCTTTTAAAATCTGTTCTTTATCCTATCCAGCCAGGAACACATCCTCGACATACTGTCCGTACAGCTTAAGTTTGTGAAGGACTGGAAAAACGGTTTGCTCAACTTTAGCCATGAATACATGTAAAACAGAGCCGAAGGATAGCCTATGGCTACGCCATCTATTCAGTGAAGACCCTCATACACGAAATAAGATCATACACTTTCAGTGCACGGTAAAAGTAAGCGTTTTAAACAGTTGATAGGGATTTCAAGATGGGTGGAGTTGGATAAGAGGTAATCACAGATGAAGAGTATCATTTTGCGAGAACATACAAGTGGGAATTCATATGGTAAATTGTGTCCTTCGACCATTCCATTCAAATAGTCAACGGTGTCAGTATGTCGCTTTCAGTTAAAGACGATCACAAAAAAGAAGCTTCACGATGAACGCCCATCTCGCCAGTAAAAGAACCTAGTCTTTTCGTTAATTGCACATGGGCTATTGTCGGCAACAGAATGATATAATCACTTTATGTCGATAAGGGTTCGCTACAACCAGAAAACTGCTTATGTTTGTCCAGTCTATGGAATCTGCTTAGTTTAGATCGCTTAATCGAGACACGTGTGCTCCCCCGCTGTTGTCCGGATTTGCCGACAAAGAACTTCACACTTCTGTCTGACCTTTAAGGCATTGCCTCAGTGGCATCTCAATAGACAAGCCGTTGAGCGCTGTGTTTCTCATCAGTCAACATCATGCGAAAAAAAGCATTCCAAACTCAAGTTGACATGATTCACTGTGTCAATTCGGTCGATTCGGAAAGTAGTTTTACATGATCAACAAGAATCAGACACAAACACTAAGTTGCACACGTCTGGTTTTACCATTTTATTAATCCGTACTCAGTTCAATCACCTAGCAAGTTCTGCCCTCTTGATCACAAACTGGACACTGATAATGGGAGGTTGCTAAATTATTCGAGAATTTTATTAGTTATTATTCACCGAATGACCCGAGCTCACTGAGTTGTTCAAACTTCCTTTGCTAAGAAAGTGAGTATGGAAATAGCGGAAAATTTAAATTTCGAGATGAATGAAGCACACTGGTGATTCGGTTTGAGTGATATCACAGAAGAAACTGTCCTAATGCTTTTACGAATAACTAAATACATTATATTGTACCCTACTAATCCAGGTTTAATCATCCACATACTGAAGCTTGCAAAGGGTGGCTTTCTTGTTAGCAGCTTTCACCATAAACATACATGCTGAGATGGACACGAGGTAGAAACACAGACCACACAGATGCTCAGAAATCCGCTACCAGTTCAATACTGCAAAAACCGAGTCATTTCCTAGGCGATGACCAGTGAGGTATAAAAACAAACAGACAACTCAACCCTACACACAACAACATTCCATCAGCGTAGGGTCACTGCTGCACCAGGCATGGTTAGGATGAATATACGCGTTTCACAAGTTATCAATTTTCACAAAAGAGAACGGCATGAACAAAACACCTAGTTTACAAAACATAAGAATTTATACTACTACGCAATGTACCGTACATACCTAGGCCGAATGGGGTCATAAAGACCTACCAATCTCAGGTGGTGTATCAACCACCAGGTTGGTCCATAATAGGTATGCTAGTAAAAAGTTGGCTAATTCAGCAGATGACGGTTGTCCTGTAGCGCAGCTGAGACCTGTAAAAATCAAGAAATTTGTTTGAAAATCTACATGCCCAATAACAAAAACCTTAGGGAGGACTACAAACTGACCGTCTCCGATCTGAGATGACGCAACTCTTCCTGAAAAGCCTGAGTGGGAGCCAAAGGACCAATAGTACTAATATCTTCTGCCAAAATCCCTCCGTCTCGATCACCAGAATGGCTCCGATCTGCCAACTTTGATTTGAAAATGTGCAATGGTATGGCCGGTCCGATGCCTCCCACAGGAACCACATCGTCGGTCTGAAGTGATGGGCCTATGACACGATCCGAGCGCTCCGTTGTTTTCGATGACATTTTAAGCACATTAGGTAAACCAGCAGATTCCGCGAAATGATCGAAATTCAACCAGTATATCGAGACTTTCACATGCAACTGAACGAGATTCGGTAAGCTGAAGGAATTAGGCAAAAAAAAGATATTGGTACTGGAATCAAACGTTATGACGGATAATCTAGTACACAACAAACGAAGTTCTACATCCCACTCAGATGGGGAGTTTGAACACATTCCCGAAGAGAGGAAGTATGGCCAGCGAAGACTTGGACCAGTGATGATATAAATTTGAAACCGGGTGGATCATACGCGAATACTAACTGTTCTTCCGAAACAGCAAGGAACTCAACTACAGCTGAACAGAATTCCCTCGAGAAAAATCAATGAGTCTGACCCTTGAGTTGAAAACAAGCTCCCAGTAATATTCCTAAGATTTAGGGGGAGGGAATCAGCAGTTATGAAACCCAAGCGACTTCAAAGAGTAGGGGGAAAGTATGCATAGAATACTGAAGGGTCAACATAACAACAGAAGGATATCCCTTCAGGAATGATCCCCCGCAGAGAGGAATCAGCTGGGAAGTAAGGGCGCCAAAGAAAAGCTACGATTTAGGATGAATCACTTGTTAAGGAAGCAGGATATCGGTAGGCCAATCTCCCAAACCTCAGAGCAAGCATCACGATACGGTAAGCTCGGGGTGATCCATTTGACGACACATCAATAACACAGTCATGGGTTCCAGACCGGTTGATGCAACTGCCTCTGTGTACGTTTGAGCAGCTTAATAGTATTCACGCCACACACGACCCTGTGTGTTACAGGACGGTGAATATCCGATGGCGTATAGGCTGAAAACTACTCTCAGATTCGCCGTTGTTTCAAGTCCGTACACACAGGCGTCAATTTCGTGAAACCAAACAGTTATGCTTCTAGTTAAAGTTGCTTCGATCGACAGTTTAGTAGAGAGAGCAAAAGCTACCTAACACAGCGTCGACTTGCTTCGCGCGACTGATTCGTCTGCTCTGTAAGAGTAATCTATTTTCTGAAAGAAAAAACGCTGTATTGAACACGATAAGCATGTTCGAGATCATCGATGTGAAAAAGATACTAACTTGCTAGGAAAAGGCGGAGAATTCAGAGTACATTTATTAGCATAAAAAGGCACAAGTACGAATAGGAGTAGAGAAAACTAGCTGGATAGTCAAGACAACAGAAAATAAACGTAGTCGGGGAGAGGGCCGAAATGGAACAGCGGGATTTTCCTTCACAGATGTTTATAATGAATAACCACAGACAATCTAAGAAAAATATTCCGTGACCGACTTCAAAAAAAAATAAATAGGGAGGATATCACGTGTAAAAAAGCTGTAATTGAAAAAACGAAAAGATCAATAGAACTATAAAACTTGTGCTTGTGTGCAAAAGGCCAATAAGCACCTTCGAATAAGGCGCCGTATAAAAATCCAGCCGATGGGGAGTAGCAGACACAAGACGTAGAGTAACACGATATTGAACTCGGTGGGTAGATAACATTTTGAGATGGCGTGCTCCGAAGTGGACACTGAAAGCTAACATTTGGAGGGAGGCGTGAGAGAATAAATGATGGCATCGGCAATTTTGAGATGGAATTTGAAAACATGGAACACGGAAGCTACCCTAGCACACACACGTTAACTGAATAGGATTGTGCGATTAACGTTCCGTTAATTTGAGAAATACTTATAGTATGGATTATAAATAAGCAACTATGTCAACTGTAGCAAAACAGTTAAGCTGGACATAATGTCCAACCTAATCAAGTATGCCACCGGTAAGGTGAACTAACTAGTTACTCTGCCAAGATGATCACCCTCGGCTTTCGTTAAATTACGAATAAGTGCCTGAATATTTGAACAACGGCCAATGAAACAACCACGAGCACACGAAAGAACATATGTGTAGTGTTCTATCACACAAGATACAACATACACGTAGAGCAACTTATGCTCACACTTTTATACTGTGGTGCACAATCACTCACGACTAGTAGCAGCAGCTGTTCTCTGTAAGACCCAGGTCGATAGATTTAGAACCACCTATCAAAACGTTGGGGAATGTTTATTTTCCCAAAAGTGGTTTATTTTTCAAAATTTATTCGAAAAATATTTCGACTTTGAATTTAATGTTTTCTTACCATAGCGTGCTGAAACCCAATTTTAGCGCACGATTCCCCTCTGGCTTTTAAATGACACATTCCACTTTTCCTGTAATAATTAGGGTGAGATTCTTCGAGATCAATTAGTCTACTTATGCACATACGCCAGCCTGCTGTTACCTTCGTTCTGGGCGAAAATACAATCTCGGTTGAAGGTACTGTTACGTTCCATATCACGTGCTCGTGACTCGTAAATCGTACACGCGTGCGTTAGCCGTTTCTAGTTTTCGCTTACCATACGGGTCATAATACAAAGCCGAGATTCCCAATTAAGTCTCGGCTGTGACTTCGAACCAGAAGCCTTCAAAGGCGGTGAGGTATTAGTTAACACTGTCTCAGTAGATTCTATTAGTCTAGACGAATGAGAGTGTCCCTCTGTGCCAGGGCCGTTCGATACTAGTTTCACCTATTCAAGAGGGAAATCAGGGGCATTCGCAATAATCATAAGGTAATCAGTCTGACCACAGTAATAATCGGAGTTCTGGCATTCATCATGCACCGCTGATTTACTACAGGTATGGAGGCAAACAAGGAAAAACATTTGACCCGGTTGAGGATGTAATGAGCAGATTGTATAAATTCGTCGAATTCTGCAGTAGCGTCATACGCACCATCGGAAACAATTGCCGTTTTTCAAGGCTGTACGGGTTCGGTCCACTCAGTAGAACGAACTATAACTCACAGAATTGCCTAGCAAGTATGCGTTGGCGCTCTATTTTTATACTTCAACTCAGGTTAGAATTCACTGTAAGCTGTCCAACAGTCTCGGCACAGAGAACATTACATACCAAGACGGTCTGCTATCGTCATTATTATTTTTCAAAGGGGGGGATAACAAAGGACTGTCCACTACACTCAAGAAAAAATAGTGTGGACTTCCTATCCAGAGAAAGAACGACCAAGGTTGGTTAAGCCGATGACGAAGTGTTCTCAAGCAGAACAGACAATGTTGGGAAATACCTGGTGTTCTGCCAAATAACTTGGAATGAGTGAGCGAAGATGAGGTTAGGAAACAGGTATACAGCATTTAATCATGAGCGAGTTTACTCACGAAACTTTTAAGAGTACATAGAATTAACTGGTTAAGCTTTATACTAAGGATGCAAGTCGTCTGTCACATCGAACACATTTTGCTCATGTAAGGTACGAAATGGACAGAGAATGACCGGACGTAAAGAAGTGAACTTCAAGAAAGGGTTGGCCGGTGTAGATTAGATTTGCTTCTTGGGGTGGCGTCTTCGCAGTTCGCAGAGCTGATAAGTCTGTGGGTATCGCACTTTTAGAAGATAAGAATCGCTGGTCAGCATCGCTGACCAGGCACTGCCTGTCTTTCAAATGCGACGAACGGATTCAGCCAGTTCTGGCAACGATCTCTCACCACCACCATTGAAAACAGGTAGCGGATGAAGGTATGGACCTGCAGTCATTCCTGTTTTTGACATACGATTGCAGTCGAAACTGTTTATATCCAACTTGGGTCAAAGTGAGTAAGAGACTTGCAGGTGGAGCAATTCGTAGATGAAGGAATTAGGAGATACCAGAACTATCTTCAAAATAAGTGACTATGGAAACACTCCTGTACAAAAAGGACGCACTCACATGTAAGCATTCCGAGTTCGTTTGGGTGTCTCTTACCTCATTGATTTACTTAACAAGGTCATTTAGTAAGATCTGAGAAATGACACTATTAAAGAGATGTGCAAGCGAATAATTCAGTAGCGCGTGTTGTCAAATTGGAGTTTAACAACTATTTTTGAAGCCTAATTTGGAATAAACCAGCCATGGACGGGTTATCAATTTCAGTCCACATCTCCGGCGGTTTACACCTCAAATCCTGTAGGTAATGAGAGAATTTTCTCGAAAAACCTATTTTTCATGTTGGGCCAGAGATACTCCACGGGATTCGAACATGGGTTTTATGCCAGATTGAATTTTGAAAGATGACGCTTCAAGAAAATTGTGCATAATGATGACAGTGCGATTGAAATAGTAATCATTCTAGAAGACTATTCAGCCTGGAGTTAAATCAGCAGAGCTTCGAAGTAGTGTGGAAGTTTTTGGATTACGCCTTCTCAGTCAATGTCCCTCCAATAACATACAGAAGCCCTAACGTAGTTCCGTTGAGATACTCTCAGGTTTGTACGTTGGTTGAACTGCAGATAAACAAAAAGGCCTTATCAATCCGTTGCCATAACAACTGGACTGTCCGGACGTTTAGCAACTGAAATTTGTTCTCATCCGTCCAACTAACGGTTGACTAAATCGCTCAACGTCGAACCTAATGTGCAAGCATAAATTTTGAACCCCCTTGCTTGATAACGCTTAGAACTGTCAGGCACCTTGGCGAACGGAGTCCATGTACACTCACAGAATAGAAGCGCTATCGTAGCATTTAAATCCAGGCATTCTTATTTACACACAGACGTAAGCAAGAAGCAACACCATATAGCAAACTACCTAAGTTGTACTAGCAACCCATTAATTCGCTAGCACAAAACATAGGACAGGCGAAGCTGTCATGCGCTGAACACACCATCAGTTGTTACGAACCTCCTAATGAATTGTAACGTTGAGTGATGGTACATTTCGAGTTAGACTAACTCGGCATGTTCTATGGTACCTTTTTATTGTAGGCTTTCAAGGAATCGGTATTCGAACGACATTTCCTTCATTTTGGCTTGATCAAACACGTTTCCGTGAGTTTTACTCAGGCTGATTACTCAACTACTGGTCAGAAGCGTGCGTACAGGTCAGAACAGAAGGATCACAAATTAACATAAGTCCGCACACACAAATCTTTGCTGAAGTTGGTGATTTCACCCTGGCTCGCCTGACTAGCTATTCAAACCCGAAACCACATTACATTTTTAAGCAAATACTCCTTCTACTGATCAAACAAAGATGTCCGACGTATTGTGAGCCTCTCAACGTACGACTTACTCAGAGGCGAAAACAGTTGGTGTTTGATTATGACCATTTGATCGTGTTTACGTCGCAATGCTCAACAAGGTCGCTTCCTGAGAACATGAGCCGGACTTCAAATGCCAGCCATGCCAAGAACAGTTACTACTGATGAGCGCTGGCAAGAACGAAACTCGAGTCTAGTGGTCTTTTTCAAAAGGGGGTGGCAAAAAGGTCTATCTAAACAGGGAAACTGTGATCAAATATAGGCAGTGATCAGTTCACAAACTAAAGGCTGACGAGTATCTGTTCACCTGGCATCCCACCAAAAGTACTGTCGCTACGTTGATAGGGAGCAAATCACCGTGGTTCACGCGAGTCAATCAGTACTAGCCTTGGAAAATCTGGCAGATGAATTTTTCTGTCACATGTAAAGAGCCGAATCAATTAGGAATAGTGAATCTTGACGTCAAAACGAACAAACTCACGAGTAAAAAGCTTGGATTTGGAAGATTACGCCAGGAGAAACTGGCTACGGTCCACTCGGGCACCACCAAGCCAGGGTTATCATCGATCGTGTGAACAAGACGACAGGAATAGTGTGAGTGGCCCGATAACACCAAGCGTGGTCGTAGCTGCCGTAGCAACTGAGTAATAAAGTCGTACATAGAACGGAATGTGAACGTGGTTGAGGCTTTACAGAGTTGTAAAAAAAACTTGAACGAACAACAAACGAGTCAGGTATACGCCCGATCATCAAGCAGTAGCCACTTTCCATGACTGTATGACATTTAAGCGTCAGTCATCCAATGATCACTGTAGATGAACAATAGTCGACCCAAAAGAAGTACATTTAAAGTTAGTGGGCGAGACTATAGATTAGGCACAGCTGTTGATGATCCGTGTAAAGATGTTGACTACATGCCGCGTCTACAGCTAGAAACTCTGGTAACTTCTGTAAATACACAGTGGTTTTAAGTTAAACCAAGAGGAAACCTCAACCATTCGAAAACTTCAGCGAGGTCACTACGCAAGTCCCAAATCAAGAATGATGCTAAGGAGCTAGCCAAAGACCGTCCATATCGCACCAGTGGCAACAATCAGAGTAATTAGATCCGTAGGACGCTTTCAGATCGGTCCATTTCGTTAACCGCATGGTTCTCACAGGATATTATAAGTGTACACGTGCGTACGCATCTAGTTCCACTGCAGTTGCGGATTCCATCCAACATACTTTCAAGCTCGTCTGTCTGGGTTTTGTGTCCCTCAACTGGGCTGTCTCTCCATGATATGAATTAGAAAAAAACAGAAGGGGGAAATCAACAAAGGAGCAACTCCCGAGAACCTCTTCCAATTTCAACAGGAAAGGTTTGCAGCACGGCTAAGTAAAGTAGGATGATAGTTCTCTATTCGAAGAGAAATTAGTAAAAAGATACAGCAAACATATGGAGTCTTCAATGTTACTGAGCCACAGTACAACATACAAATGATGCCTGATGAATTCAACGATGACCAACAAGTAGGCTGTTAACATAGGTCAATTCTGCTCCACCTCATAAAATACCCAAATACGCGATTCAGTCGCTTGGACAATGACTAGAAGCTCGTGGTACCTCAGTGGTAACGACCTCTGTTTAGCAATCACGTGGTTATGGGATCAGGCCCAGCTGCAAGTGTTTTTATCTAACACTGGACAGTATTCAGTGTATATGTGACCTAGTACGTCACACGATGGAAAAGTTCTTGTGACGTAAAGGAAGGAAAGCTAAATTTGACGACAGACCCCGAAGAATGATGACCTATTGTATGTTAACTTGCATAATCAAATGATGACGTTCGTCGCAACACGGCCTAGTGTTGAAATGGACAACAGTAAGACTGTCCAAACTTAATTAAGAGCTACCGAAGAAGCCGGGATTGAAATTTGTGGTTTAGCCTGCACTCAGGATCACTATTAGTGAACCGGTAATAACTGTACAGTAATAGATTAGATGGTTCTGAAATGTTTATCAATCCGTTCCGGCTCACAAGCATCCATAGGATAAGTTTGATTTATGCGATTGAGTAGCAATAGACTACACAGACAAGTATATTGACCACACAGGAAATAGAACATAAAGATGTAACGACTGGATCCCCGTGAGTTAAACCACTACTAGATGAAGAATCGCACGAATGGAAAAACAGACGGCAGTAAGTTGTACACAAACACAAAGCCTAGGCGCGTTTTACCACTCAATAGACTGAAACTTACATTCACAAACAACGACATGGAAAATAAATAAAGCATTCTAAAATGTACCAAAACTGACTTGACGAGTAGCCATGCTTGAAAGGCAGTCCCATTTCGGTCGATAAGCCACTGGCCGTTTGGTCACGGGCATCGCATCCGCTGGTTTTGCAGGGCAGCCAAGTTCGGTAGATCGAAACAACGGGAAGTGTTGTAACAAGATGGGGCGAGGATAAGCATCTGGTTGTTCTACTAGACAGTTGAATGAGCACACATTGAAGCAAACATTAACAGCGCATGTAGCCATTAATGTATAACAGGAACAACTATCGAATCTAATAAGCAAACGCCCAAGTCAGATTCAACCAAAGCAAGTTACTGGAGGTCAAGCATAATCATAGAAACGGCCAGAAACTGGAGACTGTAGTGGTATTATAAGGATCTCTGTGGTAGTAGAAAGTAGTGTTATTAAGCGTTTACTGTCATGCAATCTATTCTAACCTTGACAACAATCGCAATAATCGCGACTCGAACTAGAACTAATGGGAGTACCCGTCAGTACGGTTACCAATGAGCTATCCCGAACACACGACAGAAAAATAAACCGGCCAGTGGTTTCTAACGTGAATTTTCTCGGCCTCAACATATAATGTGGATGCATCAGGTGGACTGTACGTATGAGAACGATCCACTGCAAGTTGCGCGAACGCTGCCTAGAATAGGACAATCTGTGGTGAGTGGTGGATCGAACTACAATGCCCTCTGGTTGTGTGGCAGTTAAGCATCAGTATGAACCACTGATGGATTGTTGTTTATGATGATGCTGATGGTCAGGTTCATAGTCACAGGGAGCAGATGAAGGATATAGAGATCTTGCTCGTGAAAACCACATTTGCGACCCAAAATGAAATTGAGATGCATTCATAGAATAAGACAAAGCGTTGCTTAACGTTTCCGATTATTTTTTCGAACTGAGAAACAACACAAAATCAGATAGGTCACAAACAAACAAACCTATTGTCTCTGCATCTATGTCTGCGCCACAGTCAACCGAACGATTTGATGATGCACACCGTAACTGCCGCGCAATCGACTTCACATTCCGTTCAGCCTCAGTACACAAGTGACAGTCATCACCTTCGAAGGCCATACTGTTAGTAAGGACAAAATGGATGCCTTTGTGAGTCCATAACGATACTGCAGACGCGTTGGCGGCCAGCATCAGCTTTCGACGGAATCTTCGGTCTACATACGGATGGATGCTGGAAGTCAGAATAAGACAATGACTTTAGCGCATCAGATCGGTTGATTGAAAAGACAACTCGGCAAACGTACAGCAAACCTCGCATGTAAAGAGATAAAGGTCTGATGAATAAATCGTCCGGTAAACATGTGGCTGAAAAAATGGACTTGGTTGGACTGATTGCGTTGAAAAATCACCAGCACCGTCCCAGTGTTGTATTGGAGGCGGGAGAATTGCAACAGAAAAGATACAGTCCATCAGTATATTCTCAAAACAAGCAAGACCAGAATGCTGATAAACAAGCTGACCTCGTTAAGTACGATTCAGACACGTTTTGCTAATATGTCTATCAAATGATACTCTGCGACTTTTACGTATAATCCGGACCAGGTTGTGAACTGCAGTCGAATGATCAATGCATAGCGTCAGTTCACAGAACAAGGACTGACGTTAGGGATGAATTTCGTCGGGCGTCACCAGCTTCCTAACGGTACACGGGAACAGAAGACAAGAGTTTCAACAGCGAAACAACGTTGATTGTCATACTTGGTTTTCTTTACCATAGAGTGCAACTTAATTAAAGTGGTCTCAAAATGTAAGCAATTATTGTTTATTGCTACTTCTAGACGGAGTTCATTTTGGAACAATTTTTCTTACTGCTTGAAATGTTAGCACTCCCGTAACCAAGTTAACCGGGTAACAATGCGAATCATAAAGAACGATGTTCCAAAGACATATCGTACCAGTAAATACGGGCGACCTGTCCACTGTGCCAAACTGTAGCAATGATTAACGGATCTCAAGTTCACTCGTAAAGTGCGCGCCTTGCCATTAGTGCTTCATATAAACAGAACTTGTAAAAACGCAACTAGAGCATCACTACTCCACTAGTGAGAAAGATGACATGTCACGAAGACCAGACGATGATGCTGGGTGACGGTGCGAACATTTTATCAACTGCTGGGCCAAACTAGTTAATGTGATGAATACACCGACAGGACCATCAACACCACGCAAAATCCAACAACCTACATTATCCCAGAATATTCGGGGTGAAATACGGTTGGTTTTATAATCCGGAATAGAGTTACGAAATCTGGTTAAGTGACAACTAATTTGCAATTCAGTGGTACAGGTCGAACGCTGCTATCTCGAAGTCCATCCGCCCTGACATCCAGACCTTGGCGTCACAGAAATATTCTTAACCCACACATAATCATGCCTTACGTAACCTCATACTATACCGGATAGCGTGCATTATACAAAGACTGACCACACATGTCGCATTGAGCTGACTGGACAGACGAAAAGACACTTATACTGATTCCTTTTGTCCCTTTCAAATCGGGCCTTAAATTATCTCTAACCAAATTTTTTTCTGGCAACGCTATAATGGATCTAAAACAAATAACCGATCTTTGTAAAACCGTTCCCGTAAGTCTCATTCGCTACAACCTAATGTCCGATCCAACCTTCCGCTGCTCAGACTGTAAAAGCTCGCATTATAAAGTAAATGAGCTAGCAGGCTGCTTTCGTACGAATGCCAGGTTTATTGAAAACCGACACCTGCTGCAAGTTAACGATAACATTCAAGGACGGCGGTACTCGTAGCATACTAACGACCTACGCACTGTTTGGTCAGTAGTGGCCGAACACTTCGGGCGGATACGTGATCTCAAATCCAGCTACGTTGAAGGAGATGGTAACCTCAGTACAGCAGTTACCTTGAAGAACTATGTTCCTGTTAGAAGAGACGCGTACCGCCCATTTAGCAGGCATTTTAAAACCCTATTTTGGATGTCGAACCCACTGATATCTATTCGTAGTGTCCGTCTGTCATCCTATTAATTGTGGTAGACAATGATAGAGATGTCTTACGAGGATAGGGCCGCAGTACAACGTTGCGCTTTTGTTCCAGAATGCGGACGCCGAGGTAGATCAACTGAATAATGTTGAGTCGTGCTTCAGCAAAACATTTTGGTATAAGTCGCACCGTTAAAACAGTGGTGGGCGACGGCTACAGTTTTTCACAGGGGACAAGCTGCTTTCTAAAAGTATAGGTTCTAGACAAGTGTGAGTAGATGCACAATTTGGTTCATTCATGGTTAAGTAAGTTAATCACCGATAACGTGCGTTTGCCCAGGACCATTGGTTATACTGAGACGTATATCCAGATTTAGACCACATTTTAGTCCGACGTAAATTTACTAATAGGTTTACACACAAGCGTTTTCAACGACGACAATGGGTGCTTTAAGAAACTGGCCAGCAATGCAGTAAAACAGACGTAATGAAAAAGCCTGAGGTGTGAATTAAGCCGCCCAGCACATTGGGTGAAATAACGGTGAACTGTCGGCGACATTCACGGAATTCAGACGTCGGCGTTAGATGAGTTGGTTATCGATACGAAGTGCAGTGACGACAAAGAAATGCTGTTTGCCAATATCCAAGAGGGAGGGTTGTCAGATGCTGGTAACAAACACGGCAAGAAAGTTTTCGAAACTGGTGACCAGCTGGAAAACTCAAACTTCTGTATCACGAATAGCCAGGGTGGAAGGAACGAAATTTTATTTTGTACTGTTTTGTCTAGGACGGTTTTATTCCCAACCGGGGTCAACAACGTCTCAACTAGGCCTCGTTTACAAGACTATATTTAAGACCATGTAGCCCTACGACCGTGGAACACGGTCGCTAAAGATTGATAACATACCCTATTTATAGACTTGTGTTCAGCCCAACATATCAAAAGATGGAGAGTAACAAGCTGGACTTATTGGTAGGAAATGAATAATTTCACTCAGTGAGTCCTTAAAATATGTCAACTTAGGCAGATTGTCTTAGGAACCGTAATTCCTTACCACGGCGCACACTTCAAATAACCTCCAACTCATTGAAGTAAAATGCACCATAGACAACCCATGAGTTGACAGGGGAAATAAAGCAACCACCAATAAGCTGGAAATGGTAGGATATGTCTATTTCCCGGACTTAATGTTGACCTGGAATCAAGCTGGATGAAGACTGTTTGCGTTTAAAAGCCATTTATGTGAATCAAGTTCCATTAAGTCCCAAATTTATTTAGATTGCTTTCGTTGTACGGATGGTTCACCATCACCACTAAGCACCAAACCATTGCTATCGTCAACAATTACGAGGATTCAAAAGAAGCAGTTAACAGAACTTTGTCTACAAAGGCTACATCAGGCGTAGGTTGATTTAAAGAGCTTCTAAAGAGGAGTACGATGCCTCATCCACATTCACCATCGCGGAAGTATTTGTCAACGTCACCATCAGCTGGTATATCGTTCACAGTGAGGAAGATTACGGGATAAAACCCAAACCCACCTAGAGCCCAAGAGTAGTGATCAATAACCATCAACAACAAATCACCGGTTCGTTCTGATGCTTCACTGTCGTACGATCGTAAAGAAAAGTGCAAACCCTAGACAAGAAAATAAAGAGAAGGTAACCAACTGTTAAAGAACGACCTAATCATCATCATCAGAGACAGCAATACATCAGTGGTTCACAC
>QNGE01005660.1:0-22221 GCA_008508345.1 Paragonimus westermani
TTTTTAAGATGGATTTCTAAATCTCACGCTCAATACGGGATTTATATCGAGACTTCTCGTGGATCAGTCCAGTCACTTGATATCAAAACTTAAAGGCCACTATTGGGAAAAACCGATCTATTATGGCAACATAAAGTGACCTGTTTCTGTACACTCGAGTGGCGAACTCGTGTGTTTAGGTCGTATTCGACTAAGGTGTTCCTTGAAGTCGAATTTAACCACAAACCTTGATGGATCTGCTATTCTGTTCGTACACTGGTATATGTTTGTGTGCTTCTCGTCCATCAAGCCACTAAAATGTTCACTTATGCATGTCTTGCAAATTTGTCCCTCTATCACCTCCGATGGTCTGTTCAGTATAATCAGTGTCATATGCATAGATCAAGTCACCTGTTAACCATTCAGAGGTGATCTATCATTGGATAACTGTCCTTATATCAAAAACAGTATTTGAATATGACAGTCGGTACTAACTAGTGCTGAACGAACTTATTCAACTATAGAAAGGTAGTGCTTGATGATCATGTGGACCTTGGAAAAATCAAGGCCATACTTGGTCGACCGATGTCTCCATGTGGAGACTGATCACAAACCATTGGGTTGGATAAAATTAGCGAAGGACCCCCGGGGAAAGCTAGCTCGTTGAGTGCTACGACTACAGGGGTGCGACTTCACAATTCTCCACGTAGCCGGAGAAGATAACTGTGTTTCTGATTTGCCTTCCCGAACACAACACACCGATGAGGTACACAAGGATCGGAGTTGCCAGTGTTGACCTGCAGAATGATACCGGGAGGGCAACCATCAGAAGATGAGGGAATACGAAATTCACAGTGTACTAATCAGACTTGCGGCTGAATAGTGTCGGAATTTTAATGCACCGACCGTGAGGATGAATAAACGTACTGCCTATACCGACGGAGTTGAGGGCGACAATCGTGAAGAAATGTCATCAGCTGGCTCATACGGGATGCCATCGAACTGATTGAATGCTGAATCAAAAGGTTTGCTGCCGTAAAGGTAGGATGGCGTTAATAACAATGCGCGAGATTGCCAGCAATGTCAGCTGTTGAAGAGCACTAACCATTGGACTCAAAATCTCACTCAATCAGTCCCAGTCAATGAAATGGAGGAATTGTGACCAGTGGACGTGACGGACGTGACGTGACGGGCGCCTCTCCAGTAACCACGTGCGGAAAGCAGCACATCATAGTCATGACTGAACATTCTACAAGATGCATCGAAGCAGCCACTGTACTAGATCAGCGTGGAACACGTCGTTGCAGATCAAAGAATATCGTGAATCTCGCTGGTTGATCAACGCCCATACTTCGGAACTGTTTGGGGCTTTTAGGCATCAAGAAAAGTCACACAACGCCATACCATCCTAAATCAAGAGGAGCGAAGGGAAGAAATCAGTCGTACAATCAAGGTGTGTTTGACGGCAAAAGGAGGAAGCTGGGAGGAAACCCTGCTACTAATTCTGTTGACCCACCAATGTTCACCACAAGGAACAACAAAGAGATCGCCGTTCGAGCCAACGTATCGAGCCTGCCACCCCTGCCAGTCGATTAGAAGATTGGTTTATGGGTAAACCAAACGATGAGCAGGTATGAATTAGGAAAACTCGGAGATTAACCAACCACAACCTGACAAACGCATAAGAGGTTGACGAGAAGCAGTCGAATGCAACGTTATCACATCGATCTAGTGTTTGAACCTGTTTCGAAAAGACCGACAGAGTCTAGATGGGAAAAGATTCGGATCTAAGACGTTCCTGGCAAGGTGGAAGGGACCGTACGTAGAAGTGGAACGTTTGGGTCAGGTATATTTGATTGAGATCGAGAAGAATCTGCATCGAGGTCAAGGAAGCCAGCTGTGTAAATGGTACGACACTCCGATCAAAAAAGAATGCATACCAAGCGTGTTAACATTACCGGAGCCGGTGCGCTGGTCGTTAACAGAACAAACTGAGCGGAAACGACTTCTGCTGCAGCGGGAACAATCTTTGTGGAAGTAGAAGTGTAATGAGGACTAGCGGTCGCACTATACTACTCACCAAATGGTGTTTTCCATACACGAACTGGACATTTACGATCGTAGCAACCGTGACGTGCTTGAACCACTGTTGTATGCAAATGAATGTGGCCTATAGTGACGTTGAAACACATATTCTACTTATTGGTTTTCCGAACAAACAATCCTTGCTTCATCCGCGTTCTTGGCTCGCAACAATGACAATACCACTACACGTCTGGAGTATTTGGCCGCTCAGAGTGGAGGACGCCAGCTGTATTCAAGCAATAGACCATCAAATATGCCTTCAAATCCTCGCATCTTGTGGCACAAACGATGGCATAACCACGGGGTCAGAATTGGGTTGATCGACTGCAAATGTCGAGCACGTTCATTCCGTTCAGCTTCAAGTTTCTTCAAACGTAGATGATTAGATCATACACTGGACGTAAGTCACACTGAGTTCATTGTTGGTATCATAACTGATCGCCGTTCGGTTCGGAGTGCATGAGTGATGACTAGCTAAACCAAAAACAGTCCGAATGGTGTGACTGGTGTCACTGTTTGGCTAAGTTGACATTCAAAAAGGGGTAGCGGAGAACGTGCGGATAAAATATACAGCAGTTTGTTCGAGGAATAAAGTCACGCTGATGTCAAAAGTTTGACCTTAGATGTGAATGTTTTGGATGACTGAGTCCCGTTTCTCCTCTACTCTTTACATCTCATCCAGACTGTCGTGGTCGTGTGGCAGTTAAGCATCGGTATGAATGAACTGCTATTCATCACGATTATGAAATTCATGATAGAAGAAATCAAATGCGGTACCGATCAACACGGGAGTACTATTCACTGCGTATCAACCGAATTTGGGTTGCCCATTGTTGTTGGTCTGGTGATTGTCACATAACTAAAACATTTGTAGCCAACATTGCGTTTCCTCTTTCGATGCGTTTCTATGATGAGGTGAACTTTCTAAGATGGTACAGTCGTGAGCATGACATCGTCCACTTTGTCCAAACCTTCAGTCTTACACTAGTGCAGACAGTGTTCAGCTTGCCTGATCAGTTTGACAGGACAGACGATATTAATCATGGTGAGTTTGTCGAAAAGTAAATATACTGACTGAATCAGGACCAGAAAATATTATCCAGTCTATCAAAGTAGATGTGGGAAACAATGAACAACCCGAAATAAACTCGAAATAGGATGTTAGATGTATTTTGCGAGGTGATTTCGATCGCTTCTCAGTCCATGCCGCATGGAAAATGGTACGGGCTATATATGATGGGTGTTTATATACAGTTTTGCATGTGAACTGACCGTAAACTGGATTCGGCATTTTCTTCAAATATTCTGTATGCTGAAGNAGAGCACTAACCATTGGACTCAAAATCTCACTCAATCAGTCCCAGTCAATGAAATGGAGGAATTGTGACCAGTGGACGTGACGGACGCCTCTCCAGTAACCACGTGCGGAAAGCAGTACATCATAGTCATGACTGAACATTTTATAAGATACATCGAAGCAGCCAATGTACTAGATCAGCGTGGAACAGTTTTGCATGTGAACTGACCGTAAACTGGAGTCAGCATTTTCTCCAAATATTCTGTATGCTGAAGATGTGGTTGTATAAATGCACAAAGCAGTTCCATGACCTGAGTCAACTATATCGTGCAAGGGGGCGAATTATACAGTGACTCAGCATACACAAAATCACAACCTCCATCTTTCCAAAGCGTCTGTCGTGTTCCCATCTGGTAAACTCTGATAAAAGTGGAACTAAATTTCAATGTTACCTTCCAAAGCGGGCTGGCTGCACCATATACCTGACAATTGAGACTGTGACAAAATGTGTATGAAGTTCATCACCCAAATGAGTCGAAAAAGTGTGTGCTGGAGAAAACGTAACTTTTCTCATGGTGAACACGTTGACCAGACTACTGGGTCACACGTGTTCAGCTTACAAAACTGTTAGAGTTGAGGTAAACAATCAAGCTCCACACAGGAGCACGTTGTATGGACCACAAAATATGCACTCACCTCACGGAAGCACAATTTGACCGTAATAGTGAAATCTTCCTTCCTGATCCAGTCCTCCTCACCCAGATTTCGTGCGATCAATGTGCACTCGTATAGAAGGACACTCAGACGCTGTTCTGTCACACAACCGTTGGAATCAGCTATCAGACTGAACAGATCTGTAGAGAGTGGTAATATATGGGAAACGTGATCAATCAGTTGATTACAGTGTTATATATGGAATGGTTAAACTGCTCATTGTATTTGGATAGTAAGTGCTGATAATTTACTAGAAAACATTGTATTTGTTCGAAGAAGGCGCATCTCGTTCGTTGCCATAAGTTTGTATTTCTCGAAACCGAACATGCTAGACTGATAATCTGAAAAAGTGTGACGATTGCGTTCATTTTCGCCTTGTTTATAACTATATTTCCATGGTTCAAAGGCTTTTCTGAACTCCAAGCTGGTAATCTGTCTCTTCACTAAGTGCATTCGCCGATTTCAGCGAGTTCAAATTCTGATCGTTTTCCACCATTTCTGTGTCGACATTTTACACCTACATACACATGTCTTGTTGATTCTTGCCCATTTAGTTGAGCATACGGTTGATTCAACTCCGAGTTCAGAGGGAAGTACTCTTCCGTACATCTCCTTCAGTACCATATGGAATCCAGTTGTTTCGACCGTCGTTTCAACGGTCTCGACATTCAGAGAATCGTTCCGTTTACCGAACTATAGCTGCTGGCGTTATTAGGTACATAAACTACCTGTGACGCAACGGTAAACTTGAATCGGCTCGGACAGATTTAACAGATCGTCGTCATCTGTTGGTGATTCTCTTAGTGATTGACCGCGCATCGTATAGTTGAGTGAGAAGCGAACATTTCTGCTTGACAAAGAAAGATATTACTTCGTGACCCGCATACTTCCACGTCCGATGAACGTCTCGAATCGTTTGAGGCTGTTATACTGGTAGCCAGGGTTCAGTTTTGGCCAAATATTGGGTTCATCAAAACATCGAGTGATCGAATATGCATCAAAATTGTGTTATGATGAAAAACAAGAGAGCCTCATTTGATCTTTGCCGAAGTCTGCCAGAAGTGTACAGACTTATCCTTAATTCTGTTATGAAGGACAGTATTGTCGGAATCAACCTGGTAGAAGGTGTCAGATCGCCGTCTATGCATGAACAAGTGACTGCACATACGGTCCACGTGTTCTGTTCATCTTAGTGTAAGAGTGTAGAACTGAGTGTTTTTCATAAACAGCAGTGGACAAGTAAAGGGAGTGAAACTGGAATGGTGCTGATTGGGATATCTGTTCAAAACGCTCATAGGATGAATATTTTCAGCGTCATACAAACACACGAGAAACGCCAGCATAATTTACATCCATCTTATCTTTTTCTGTCAGCCATATACTCAACAATTCGACCCATTCTCTGCCGTCGTTTCATGGGCTCACTTGTGTCAAGCTGAGATGTCCGTCTGTGACACTGAACAGTAAGCTACATACAATGAACAGATGTTACGTGCAATCCTCTATGCCGGCATAACCTCCGTGCTAGATGCTCAATATGTTCTCACTCCCGTTTCGCTAGACCAGTACCAACGAAGTCGTGCCTTTTGGGTCCTCACAAACACGTATTTGAAAACGCTGTCCATTACACAAGGTAAAAGCCATCCATACCAAACTGAATTATCCGTGAAAGAGCATTCGAACTCGCTGCGTGGAATATGGCATCATCCTCTCATTGGTGTCGGTAATTACTGTCGTTCGTATTGTCACGGTGAGTGAGAGACTCTCGATGTAAATTAAAAGTGTGTTACCGCATAAACTTGTGAATACGTCTGTCTGATGGAACAGAAATCTAACATTCCAGAAATGACGTGTGCACCTTGCTTTTGATGTTAACACACTATCTATCCCCACCCCATCCCCATGAATGTGTGGAAGTACGAAACGAAGCTAGCAAATGAGTTGTAACACAGTTTAAACGATTTTCAATGTTCCTTAGAATTAATATTGGCCAACTCAGTTGTAAGACAATGCGGCGTAAGCTAAGAGATGTCACACGCTTACATGATATCCGTAACACAATTATATGGGCACGATATGCCTAAACCGAAGACTTCGTTCACTCAGATATCCGTCTTCTGTACTACCCTCGAGTTTCTCAGCATTACCGAGTGTCCCATATGTCGTCTGTTTTGATCTAACACACAAAAACATATCCCCACAGATCTTACCCACAGTGTTGCCCCAAATCCTGAACTATATTTACTGGTTAACGGACGTCCTCAACAAATGGTTTCTCGCATATCCCACTTGAATCAGCGCTAATAGTCTGACATTCAAACCGTCCTCCATGACAGATGACGTTAAACGAATTCCATAAATACAAGAATTACTGGGAAGGGGATGCTTTCAGAACCGAACAAGATTAGCTCCAGTCGAACAGTGGATCTCAATATTTGGTAGATTTCTCGACTCTCACAACTGACGAGCTCAGTGTCAGAAGTCCCATACGAAGACGATCATAATGACGGTAGTACACAAACCATCATCATTACTTCATACTAAACATTATGGTCATCAAATTACAATCTTATGAAAGTCACGCTTTCGCAGTGACACACGTGTACTATGGTTGTTGTGGCATCCAGCCATATCATCAAACATCTTTTCAGTAGTAACTAAACTGGTCCACGAAACCACTTTCGGTTCGAAGTGAGCTAACATTTGCAGACGTATTGAGTCCTCACTGTTAGCGGTCTGTTCCCGAGTTAGGCGGAACAGACTAATCAGGTATTGCATACTTTATACGATTCCCCCCCCCCAAAAAAAAAACAATTATACCGTTGTACAGATTGCACATCTCTCACGATTGATCACAACCGTCATAGCCTTCTAGAAGTATTGGTCACATGCGATCTCAAAAAGAGGCTTCTTTCCAAAAAAGCATAGCTGGAAAGCCTATAGGAATGTAACAGTTGCAATCAGTTGTGAGTGATGTTCAATTTGTATTGAACGTAATCCCGCAATACGCACAGACAATTGTACCACCCGCCATACTGATGTTCGAAAGTAACCCGAGGGTGACAGCCAAATATCCCCTCTACATACATGTTCGATGTTTTCAACTATCTGAAGGCAGACAGACGAGAATGTGTGACCTAAATCGTTGATGTTTAAAAGTTTATCTCATGTAAGAATTACTCCGAGGACGACCTAAAAAATGCCTCGTCATTTTCGGCTGTGAACAATCGTAACAAACCACAACGACACACTCCAGATGATACTGCCTTTGAAGGAGCCAGTAACACATGGTTCGTCCGCTTCATCCAAAATCTTCCACGCACCACCTCTCATACCCGTACAGTTTACCAGGCTACCAGTATCCAGAGGTTAGCAAGTATGGTTGTGATCCGAAGTGCAAGCAAGCCAACGCAAAACTTGCAGTTCAAGGAATATCGACAACCTTCGTGTCCCACAAAACACCTGTAATGCTCCACCGTTTTTTGGAAACATGGCAGTTCTCTGTATTCGTGAACTAATTTGTGTCAGGACAATAATTCCCGTTGAGTTACTTGGGCTGTCAATTGCTGATGTCTACTCAACCTCATTATCTCACTCGAATCACTCACTGGAAATGCACCTCAAACTTTGACTACGTGTTCAACGCTGACCCACTGCCTTCTAATCGGTAACTACAGTGGCACATACATACAACTGACCAACCCAGGCTGATATTTTTTATCGTCAATTCTCCATAAGTCAAAGGTGTGGTTCTGTTAAGTTTGTCGAAGTGATTAATATTAGCGTCAATTCACTTCATCGTTGTCACAAGATTATGCCGGATGCTGATCAGATGAGTCTAAACCCACCCAGTTCATGCTAAGTACCCGCTAGTGTTCCTCTGTGGATTAGATAGGAGGAGTGGTGAATGCTAAAGACTGTTTTCGATCCTCGTGGGGACACAGCGATCCGCAATACAAACGGCAACACGATTCAAAATACAAAAATCTTTTCTTCGTTCTGTTGTGTCTTTACCCGTCTGTGAAACGGTTGCATGAACAGAAATGATAGCTGAATTTATGTCCGACATCATTGTCTAGAGTGTGGGTGTTAAGTAATGAACGAAGTGAACATGATTGTCGTCTCACCTAAACAAATCGTGTGATATTTCTGCGTGGGTGGTTCGAATGTTTGAAGCGAGATGCAACTATTCAACACACATGTTTTGCATGTGTAATTTCTTCTTGATCATCTTTGGATAAATCATAATTGAGTCGTGATCAGAGATTTCCAAAAGTTCCGATGTCATCCTTTCAAGCAGTTGTACGAAAAGACGGTCACTCCACATCACATAGTTCAAAACAGACTATTCTGGAAGATGTGCTGCTTGGTGTACATAAAGTAAACCAAAAAGTGATTTTTTAAAAACAACAACATTAGAATTGTAAACGTTCACAGCTGGGATGAGGTGTGAGGAAGCTGGAGGCTCAACAGACAATGTGCTACAATCCCAATTTGAATAGGAACATGCGCGTGTGAATACAAACAGGTAGACATTGTATAAAAGCAACTCTTAGCAAACGTACAACGGTATTTCTCGCCTTGGTTGGCAACCACCAGTATGGTCAGCGCGATCTTGAACGACAACACACGGATGTGACCTTTGCGCATTCTGCAAAAAGGACGAAATGGACCACTTTGATAGAATGTTAGAAAATCACTTGCTTATCAAAAAAATTCGATCCACTGTGCCTCAACATCTTAATCAGTGTCGACATATTGTTTAAACGGATGCCATTCTTCTGGGTAATCAACATAATCGTCAACAGTAGCAATAACATTCACATCAGGACATTGGCATTGGGACAGTGATGAACAGCTGTCGTGTATCTGTGTGAAAAAGAATTTAGAGCAGCCACAAATAAGGTGTTCAGTTGTTCACCACGCTCACCAGCCAATCAGACTACTTCCTAGTGTTTTTTTAACATCACTAGTACCGATGGTTTCCTGCGCTCCTGGTATGTATCAAAATGTCATGATATCGTTGGGTTAATCGTGTGTTTCCCTAAAGTGGCATTGCATACAGTACGGAGAAGTGATCTACGTATCAATCAAGGAATTCCACTCCGCAACTAACCGACAATCGTAAGAAAAACATGGTAATCCGTTAAAATCCCTATTCTCATGGTAACTGCTGCCAAAATCAGTGGCACAAACTCCAACTATGGATTATAGTAAGCAAGACAATATTTTTTTGAAGGCCACCAACCTTGTTGTCTATTCCATCCTGGACTTCACCTTTGATACCTCAGGTTTCAAGGTTGATGAGACAAAAAATCCACACAGCTTTCAGATAGGGTTGTTGGGTGGTAACCGCACGAGGTCAAGTTTTCTCTCGAAAGTGTTTAGGCTGGTCTTCGGATAAAGTCGTACGACTGATTTATGGCAATCAGCCAAAACATTTATCATCTATGAACATGGCTGAATTCTAGTTTCTTGTCAAAAGAAGCGCGTTCCGCCAATTTCCACTTTAGTGCCCAATGCATATCTAGACCGACAACTGCAGTCAACGGACAAATCGACCACCAAAAGCAAAGTGGACAGATTTTCACAATTTTAATTTCATTAGTAACCGACCAATTTCGCATCCATCCAAAAGACCAACCACTTTGTTGTTCTGTCTAAACAGAAATTTGGGTAGTTTAGCACACTGTTTGTAATCGCCACGCTTATCACAGCTCATTTTATAGATGATTTCCTTCGGAGTATTGTTTCGTTTCAACGTTCTGCTGCTCTCTTCGATACAGTATGCTCACGTGGATCACTCTCACACTGGAACTTTTTGAAATTGCGGATTTTCTGCAAACCAAACATTTCCCTAAAATCCGAGTACAAAATGTCAATTTTCAAGGCGGTCCTAATTTGTTCAAACTCTCCATCACTAAGATATGGGAATATCTCATCAATGTTGCAGTTCAACAACATGGGCGTGGCGACTGCAAATGACACTGGTAGGTGGCTTCCAGAACGCAGAACACCAATATGAACAGTTTTGTCCTGAATTCGGTGAGGAAAAATCCACCGTCCACAGTGTTTATTGACCTAGTTGTAACATCGATTTCTGATTTCAACACCATCAACTGTTAACATATTTACGTCCACGATTGCCTGGCAAACTAGAGTGGAAATGCAAGTCTGTTTACTTTTAGGTGGATTTTGGCGGGGAAGAACTATCTACTCAGCAGTAATATTCAATCCAAATTAAATTAACCATTTCCCCGGTAATTTGTTCACTTCATCGAAGGAATGTCCAGGCAATAATATTACGGCTTATAGTGTTTAAAGTCTAGTGCTTTTTTTAAATACAAAATTGGTCGGCCAGAAGATCGAAGTGAGCACAAAGATTATGATGGGATCATTGGTGTTGAATATAACCCAACTAAGTCCGGATTACTCATTAGAGCTTTACAAGATTGCTCGACAGATTTATTGAGACTCAGCATTTCAGATTACTAATGACTAATCGGGGATTCGGTTAACTTCAAGTGGAACATCGCTTACATTTTGATCGCAGTCTTTACATTCAAATAGACTTTCCACCCAGTCTCTTTGGAAAATATACACTAGACTCGAGTTCCCGACTCAATACAGCGCATCAGTGTACTGCATATCCTTGCCAAGGCCGAGATTTGTACTCTGGTCACGCTTTCATGAAGCAACCCTGTTGATCACTGTCTCATTCGCCTCATATGAAACACGACCGAATTATCAAATCTGAATACTCAATCACTTTCGTTTGTGAACAGTAATCAATTTGCCCGATTGTCTCCAGAGGAGACACAATAAATGACCTGTTAACTCCAATCGATAACCCTGCGGTCAGGACATCCAAGACAGGTGGAAATCTCCGATCTCATTAAACCTCCTAGGCGATCTTTCAGATTACTAATGAGTATTCGGGGATTTGGTTAATTTTAATCTGACTACTCAGAAGCCCGAACAGTGCGATTGTCGATTTGGAGTTAACAGAGAGCAACCATGTCACCTATCGACAAGATCATTACTGGTTCAAACAGGATAATTCGATCGTGTCTAATGTGAGGTCAGTGGCACAGTGATTAACAATGTCACTTCCTAAGGGCGTGGCCAAAGTACTAACACCAGCCGTGGCGAGGGTATACACTATTGACAAGTTCTAGTAAGAACGAAGCTCCAGTCGAGTGTTACTTCTCAGAAGGGACTGTCTGCAAGGTCTATCTGAATGAGAAGTCTGAGGTGATGTAGGAGGGGAGCGCGATTTAATCCATTCAAATCCTCAACCAATCATCAGTACAGTTGGACAGGGTAAAACATAATATAAGTTGACTATTCCAAAAGAAACGATGGAAATCACACACTTCCCGGTGGGTTAGCACAAATATGGCGACGAACAATTTTCATTGATGTTTCGTCCTATTGTCCAGACAATTATACATGTTCGACGACTGCAAAAACGTCAATTTAAAATGACCGGTAAATCAAATGGAATGAAAAACAAGTCTTGATCGCTAATCTGTCGTTCTCATGACTGCAATGGGTATTGTCGAACGAATTAATTGGAATGTCAGTGTTCCACGTTCGAATGTTAGAAACCCAATCACTAGGTACTTCTCCTGTGATCAAGGAATTTGGTCACGTAAGCGAACAACACTCGATTCGGTGGCGGACAGCATTCGTTTACCAACCAACGTGGAGTAATTCACCAGAGTGTTGTAGATCCTGTAGAAAGTTTGGGTGGGGTCTACTGATGATCAGCGGTAGCTAAACTGTGCTAGTCACAAATTCAGTCAATTCGGTCTAGAGCCAGGTTAGATACTGTTTTCTGGTCTAGCCATTTGACCTACATGTTACGTCATAAAACAGCAAAGAGAAGAGTACACACCTTTTGTCATGAATGATGCTGCAAACCGGCTAGGCAGCATCTTCGCCCGGACAGTGTGTGTTTGAGAGTAAGACAAACCCGACAGTTCACAGTCTGTGTCAGGATTTTACCTTTGAATGGAAAACAGACCAAACTGACGTTGTATGGTAAGTCCCTACCACTTAGCAAGAGTATGGCTTCTTCGTCTGTGTTAGCCAATATCACAACAAAACAGACAATTTAAAAGCTAAACGCTACCGAACCGATTAAAAGTGAACCACCGACGAACAGTGGTTAAAGCGTTGGATGTGACAAATTAAATTGCTCGTAGTTTCATTATCTATTAGTCTTTAGGGTTTTTCAAATTCAATCCATTTTTTCAGTGACTAGACCGAACGAATAATCCAAGACAGTCTTTCAGATTAGTGCAGCCATGACGCTCTCAAAGTTGCACAATCCGAAAGTCTTACCTGTCGTAGACGTTCAGTAACCAGTTCAATGTCGAATCCACACACACGTTAACCGGGTGTTTCAGGGGACGAGGCACAAAACGACTTTTGATTTTCGTATTGAAGTGCCTTCCTCGGCCGTTCGTAGACTGGTGTATCGGACTCGTGGCGGTGATAGCAACACATTCCCGTAAATTGGTACTTTGGTTCCCGGTAGACAGTGAAGGACTACTGGTCACTCCTGACTCTGAAGGAGTTGGCAATCGGCGAACAGCGTTCAAATCTCCGGACTCTCCCTGCATGTGTGGCACACTTGTCATAGACAAGTGGCGACGAAATCCTTCACCATATTTAATTGGCGACTTTCTTTGATGATGAAAATCATCCATCTTATGTTGTAGAGGTTTTCACGATGATGTGATCAAATGTGATCAAATGGAAACAGACAGAAAAATACATTTCAATGTTTATTCGTTTGTTATTCAGAAATCACGTATGTTTAGCTGTTACTGGTAACTTCACAGAGGAGCGGAATAGTCAAGAATCGTTACAAGACTTAAAACATCCGATTCTCATACACACCAAAAGGTTTTCCGGGTTCACCAAGAACCGACTGTGCTGAGGTCGAATCACGTGCATGTCCACCACAACTGGACTCCACTGATATTGTTAGGTCACCCAAATCCTTCTGCTGTGATAATCGTCTACAAGTTCTCTCAATATTATTGCATACAGCAACAAGTACACCTGCGAACTGGAACATGGTCTATCTGTTCCCATGATTGTGAACTATGCGACTTAGCCAGTTCCAAACAGGTTCAATCCAATTTGACTCGGTAATCATGGCACTTAACCTAATGTCAATGTGTGCGCGTGAAGTTGCGTGGTTTTCCTACATTAAACTCAATTCGAAATTCAAACAGTCCACTAACTCGATTTACACGCCTCAAACCTAGACTGTCATCACGGTTTTCTGTTGAAAACGTTGTACGCTTAAAAACAACTACCAGAAAAGTGATTCAACCAACCATCATTTCACGTGGCTGACTCTCAGACACCACATATGTGTGCTTGCCCATCAACTTCACTCTGAGATGTGGACCAGTTCGATTAACCCGTGAACAATGATCGTAAAGTAGGGGACCGCTGGGGCGAGGGTGACACATGACGTGTGAACTTTTAGTTTGCAAGAAGAGAGGTGAGCTACGCCAACAGTGCCTACTGTCCGCCACTTTCAGCTGAGAGGATATGCCTTCTCGAGCAACGTGGATATGAATATGTATACCCACAAAAATTCGGGGATAACGTCGTCCTTCGGTTTCAGATAAATAACGCCACAGAACTTCACTTATTCACTGCATTATTCTCTTAATGAAGCCATTTTTGACCAACAAACTTAGAGTCCATTAAAACCAAACCTCTGGAATGGTGTCAACTCGCAAAACGGCTAACTTTCATAATGTACGAATTAGTTACCAACACGCAAATCTAATTTCCTTACACAACGTGCAAAAGTACCCAACCGGAACGTTTCGTGTCAGGTGGTCTATGAAATATGAAATCATTGCAACCACAAAGTAAACTATTTCTGTCGCATCAATGCTGCTCGTACTGGAGTGAGCTGGCTGACTGGCTGGCTGTTTACAAGTGATGCAGCAAGGCGTGGACATTAGCATTTCAAACAAGTCAACACCATGACGCAAGTAGAACTTCTTGTATGCATCAACAATAAAGTGTCTGCCAATGATGATATATCACATGGTTAAATGGGTTGATATGATTCGAGGGACAGCAGCAGTGCGAGAACATGGTTCGGCTGTCATCGGCGCATCCAAAATAAATCACCTGGAACCCCTGTAAGTAAGGTTCCTCAGACAGACCCTCATCTGGCTCTTTCGGATCACACAACCAGGAATGAAACAGTGTACAACGAAGTGTAACATGCTTGTACACCCACAATTAACTTATTCTTTACTCGATTTACTAATAACACATTATGTTGCATACTGTCTGTACAAATAAGCATCCACCTTACCGTGTGTAGACTCGACAGTTGTGCAAATTAAGATCGTATGTTCAACTGTACCAAGTAGGGTAGTTATTGAACTAAACTAAACTACGTGGACGCGTTCCAACCACCCAGATGGACATTGCAAATCTACTGTTTTGGATATATATGATATAGGCACATAAATAGCACAGCATCGAAGTGGTGTCTTTTTCAGCAGACACTCTGGAGTGCATTGACAAAACTGGAAAAAGGACTCAAATTGGTCTTGCTTAAAAGAACCGATGAGTCTGAAAAAAAGTCACCCTCACTATCAAGCCGATCAAAAAGGACAAGAACAAAACAACAGCCCTGGGGGAAAAGACTGTTCAAATCACTCCCTGGGATGAAACTATCAGATTCAACTGATGCATACACCTTATATCGGAACTGTATCCAACTCTGCACGACGTATATTCTCACACTGTTTCTTTGCTTGCAATCTCTCGTTGATTCCACTGTGATTTCCTGAATTCTCACGACTGCCTCTTTGATCATCTCCTTCTCAGGGTGGTAACACCCTCTCAGCTGATCGTCGTTCCATCTTATTCTTGTCCACTCACTGCGTACACTTCTTACCATTTCAGTTACAGCTCTCCTGACATCAAACCTCTTTTTCCCTCCAGACATCAATGTATCCCATGTTTGGCCTTCGAACCTCCTGGAATACATTGGACCTCATATTCACACCTCAGTAACGAGATATGCCGATGATGGATTTTCTTCACCTTTACTGCTGAACGGCACATGAGTGGGCAGCAATTGTGTGGAGGAAATTTCTCTATAGTATGACTGACAGTGACACACATGCTGAGTCATTTGGTGTGTTCAGGTAGTATACATGAACTTTATCCAGTGCCACTATCGAGGGATTGGTCTGTCCCTGTTTTACTGAGGTGTAGTAGCCCAGAGTACACTCATCGTTAGGTGCTGCTTTAGAGGGGTCCGGATGAACAACCTTCAGTGAAAATGAACATGGAACTAACACATTAGAGAATGACATCACTACCAAGGAAATTGGCCTGATCGAACTTAACATTAGATCCAACAGACCGTAGAACGAAAAGTTGAAAAGGTGCGGCACTGTTTCCAGTTCTGGGTCACTTCAGCTGGCTTATGTAACACTATTATTCAGACGTTGATCATGAGGCGCATTACGGCCCGGTGAATTCCGAAGTGAATTTCTGCGACATATGAAAACAGACCATCGTTCCGAAAGAAAGTATACCACAGTAAATATCACTGTATCCCTACGGACGTACATACTGCACACAGCTTGTGTTACAATAATATGAAAACACTGNATGAGAAATCTGTCTTGGAGATGCAACAATGAGCGGCAGCTTTTGATGGTGATCGTTTTTACGGTTTCCGCTGCCATGGTTGCAACCGTACCATGACCTTGATATCCCTTGTTGAGCCTTGGGATACCGTACATTTGTATCGTCCATAGTAGGAGATCGTAAGGGTGTAACGAAAATTACTAGAAAATGAATTGTGCAACGATGGGTCTTTTTTCACAGTCAATGCTACTCTGGCATAGTTTACGGGATCATGTCATGAGATCGCGATTCAGTATAACAACACAGACCGCCAACCCTGGATGCAGACGATCAGTTGCCGGCCCCGTTGTCCTACAAAGTCAGACAGTTGAACGAACCTGGAGTCATACGTTGTGCTCTCATTCCCATTTATGGCCACTTGATACATCAAACCAAAAAAACAGGGTAACCCTCTTTTCCGCCGTCCTCTGGATCACACAATCTTCAGTCTAGTTGGCCGATCGACTTGACTCGACTGTCGTACAATTCGTAGGTGGTAATTAAGCTATGTTGACTGGCAAACGCCTACCTTTCCTATTCGTAGGCTGTTCGTAATACTGATTGGGAATCAAAACAGATCTCATTATTCATATGGAGAATCGGTGAGTTAAACGGTTCGAACGTGTGAACTACATGCTCTCGACAGTCATGTCTTAACTGAATTGCTTGAATAAATACAGCAATGTAAACAGCTTCCGTCTGTGCTGGTCCTATCGAATTCAAACCCAAATTTCACAACCAGTCTATTAAACTGACATACCTTCTTCCAGTATGGTTCGTCAAAGTTCCATTCAACTTCGTAAGCAGACCAGCGGTAGAGAGTTGAAGATGTGAATTCTGTCATCAGACATTGAATAATCAAGCAAGTTCCCCTCAAGTAACCGGAATCACCTTGTACAACTCACATTTGCCGTCAATCCATTCGTGTAATGCTCGGGGCAGACCAATCTGTGAGAAAAACTTCCTCAATACAATGTTAGGATGTCACTAAGACTGGAATTAAGCATGTGATGGCGATATAACAATGTCCACAGTGAGCTTCAACAACCGCGTTTTCTTAGTGCAATGACTCTGACCTTAGAGACTAGTAGTAGCCCCACTTTCACACCACATAACTGGATATCGGAAGAGAACACCGTCAAGCGTAGGTATATGGTTGATCTTAGCAGAAAATTCGCATCGGGCACGAGCTTTGTGCTAAGCATTTCCGGTCATCCATGCATGTCAACCGGAACATTAAATCAGTTCTAGCTGCTGAATGGCATAGTGCAACCTACGCCATCACTAAGGAAATTCGATCTGCACAGCATCAACAACAGTGCAGCCGATTTTCGTGGAATATTCCGGTCCAAACTTATTCAGACGAATACACCGCAAACCAATCGAACAAGGACAGTTGACGAACATGGAGTTTCTCATTTGTGCCTAACGAAACAGTGCCTACAACACCGTCACCACAAGGAACGACGAACACATTCTGCAAAACAACTCCAGATTATGTGGAGATTGTCACACCGAGTAATCCGTATCAACAATATCTGAGAAACTTTTAGAAAAGAATGGAAGAGAAAAACCTCTTGGAAAATACCATTTTCAATTTCATCAGTCTGTAATAAGCCATCCTTCAAATAGGATGTTTCGATAAAGCGATCTGGCAAGTTGATTAGCATCTCGCTGAAACATATTCACTATGAGTGCATCCGAATTACCGTACATGGCCACATAGATGTCACAACCTCACGGTCAGCGCGTAGATTGTTATGCCCCCTAAAACGCAACATATCGAACAATTTCCTTGTTATTCATGAAACAATCGGACGTCTGAAAGCAAAGGTAGGGAAAATGCGCCGGTCCGGTCGACAGGTGTACTACTGAACAATACTCGATAAGTACGGAGCCCCGCATCCTCAACTGTTATGGGAGGTTTGGATCACATTTATCACAATGTCTGTCACGAATAGCTGCTCACTATCCATTTGCACGTTTACGAGTGGACAAACCTCAGACAAATCAGAACGACTCAAACGTTGGCTTTCAAAATCAACGACTGCAAGTTTGTTTGTCGTGAGCTCGGTTGTGAGATTCACGCATTATTCGGATAGATTCATGCGACTTTGATTTGAGCACCGCTCAGGTTCACATAGTACATTGATTATTACTTCTGACTGTAGTTTGAATAGCATTGATTTACGGACGTTTTACTCACTAAACTAAATAACTAAAGGGAGGATTCGCTTGAACTTGAATCCCCAAATCGTGTATCATTGACAGATTGGTAAAAACAAATGATCGGTTAGTCAACCCTAAGGAATAACTCACATTCAGTGGTTTAGTACCCGGAGGCAGTGTTGAGCATTTCTGAACTTTTCTGGACGAGTCAATCATGTGACAATCGTCTCGACCATCTTCTCGATCTGAACGATTGTCCTCTTCGTAGACTGCATTGGAACGGTTAAAAATTTGAATCAAACAGTCGATCATTTGAGGCACATTGATCATCCGATCAAACGGATCCATGTTCGGGCCTTCGAGCGGTTTCGAATGATTAATGTGCTCTAGGTTTTCTGTCAGGACCGACATGTCCAGTGCATCGACTAAGCCGAAGGATAGGGTAAAACAGGAGAGAAAAATCAACAACTTTAGTGTAACTTTCACAACTATTCAGGGTCGATGGTTCATCCATGGGGACTTTTCAAGACACAACACAAATGTCCTGAATCGCATTTGGTCTCAGAGTTATCAACTAACACAGGTGGAATCACAATCATAGAGTAACATCTGGGCCCACCTGATCAGTCGATCGGAGTTCCATTGAACATTTTTGAGTTAACACCAAGAAAGCTTCTGAACAATGGAACTTCCTGTGGTTTCGTAATCCAGATTGACATTCTCAAAGGCACGACAACAAGTAAACCAAGAGGTTATGGTGGTGCACTTTGACAGTATTCAAACAAGAACTAAACATTTCGATACGACTACATGAGCGTAAAATAAACCACCCCATAGTAAAGATAAACTGGGTTTTCGATTCTAAGAACGGGGCCTACGAATATAAATGTACGAAGACTTTTAAATGAGAGACGTGATAGTTCCGCATCAATCAAGCGATGACACCTGTCTTTCTGCCCACTTTCGTCTAGTAGTGTATATGAACTACATCCATACTGGATGCAGTGATGACGGACGTGAATTCAATGAGTTCGTTCCTACTGCAAGTATTAATCGAAATAAATAGGACAGCCATTTCTGTCTCTCCCCAAAACATAGGCAATACTCAGAAGTCAATGAAGCGGGAAGTTTGATCAGATCGAACATGGAATCAATAAAGTCAAAAGTTTACCTGATAACCAAAAAAGACTAAAGTTCTACACTGAGCCTGCATATGAAATTCGTTTACTACCGACGAAACTCAAAGTCTTGTGAGTGGGCTAATCGAAGAGTCTGATCTAAATATGAACGTTGTAATCAAAAGTGCGCTAATCAGTCACATTACAACGGGATATTTCTACAAAACAGAGATCCTGTTTGACTGAATGGAAACTGTTACAATCGACCCAAATACTGCATCGTTTTCTACCCAACAGTTGCTGTATATAACCTTACCAACACTCATGTCTGGTGGGCTACTTCATGGGAAGGCTACGCTCCACTACAATCTCGATATACGGAAACAAGGTCCGATCGATCACTCTTTGAGTCAAACTAAACAACTGCAGAAGGAAGAACCAAAATGGTATTGATGCATTTGCATGGTGTCGGATTTTAATGACGCTTTAAGGTACGTGCATGCGTATTGGTCGTAAGATTCCCAATGCAGAGAAGTCAGTGAAGCGGACGTACTCCTGCCTGATCTTACCACTAGTCCACTCCAACAACTGAGGCGCTATCTTGGTCAATGACGACCACTCAACAAATGGTCAATCGACGATATATATGTTCTGGGTATGCCGCGTAGATGTACACATTTGTCGGACACAAATGAACACTGTAGGTTTTCGTCTAACAAATCACACATCCTTCTGACATATTGATCAGTGAAATTTACATAGTCACTTTCTCTCATTACGCTTCCTCAACATCGTTTCTTGTCATTCTCCCACAAGTTTTGCTGTTAACTCCAAGGTGCTCATTGACCATCCTGAAATCTCCCATTCTTTCGGCACACTGTAAGATCCTCATTCTTTACAAAGAGTCCAATGGATCGATAATCGCTGGCTGTGAGTACAATTTCTTTTGCATTCCGATGCTTCCACTAACAGAACATAAAGCGCGCAGAACGAAAAGACAGTTGGACACTCGAATAGCTCAACGTGTTACAGCTTACGTTGAAAGTGAGATGAACCCGGTTCCAGTAGCTAGTGTTGTACGACAAGCACATTGAAAACAACCGCCATCTTCGGTTACGCTTCACTTGTTTACTCAATGCATCGATTTTACAATGTGAATGTTCTCATCAACAGTCGATGATTGCTTCAGTTCGCTGAGGCTCTCGCTACGCCTCAGATGGCTGCTAAAAGAAGGCTATGATCATCAGACCGAAAATGCTGTCGTAAATGATCAGTCAGTCAGTGTGTGTGTGTGTGTGTGTGTGTGTGTGTGTGTGTAGACATTTTCTGCTACCTTGGCGTGGTGGTCAGGTTTGTGTGCTGTTTTGTTCCGGCCGGTTGTGCTGACTTGGACTACGGTCATTGTATGTTCAATCTTGTCAGAGTGGTCAAAGGGGAGCAGCCAGACAAAAAGCAGATGCGTTCCTTGTGCTTAGTGACCGTGTGTTGTGGCCTCGTTGGGCAAGATGATTGTTTTTGCCTGGGCTGACTGTGCGTCTGTCTGTTAGGATCGTCTGTATAGTATTACTGTTCCTGTGATTGTGGTCTGGATCTCTTCTAATATGACTGTAGATCCTCTTCTATGTGGTTGTTTCCGTCGCGCCTGCATGTGTGTGTGTGTGTGTCACCTCCCAGTCTTATTCCTTCGGGTTTACACTGGATATGTGGTGTGTTGGTGGAACTGCAATTGGTGCAGCGCAAGCCAATTGCAGTGATGGCTAAGCGCAGGTGTCCTTTGGCTTCGGTCACTGTGACAGGCTAATCCGAATCGGATGCCGCCAACCGTGTGTGCGTCACCTGCTGCCTTGCGGTACAGACTTTTCAGCTAAATGCTTTGGTTGAGAGCTCTAATCGCTCTCCTGCACAGGTCTGGGCGTCCTGACAGTATCCGAAGCCTATGCAAACAATGATCGTACAGAGTGAAGCAAATACCAAACTGCATCGGCCGTCGCACAGGATAAACCGGGTTGCCCTATCTGCTGCACAGGGCAGGGTGGATTGGCAAAAATATGCTACTGTCAGACACTCATCCGCATACTTCCCTTCGAACACGAACCCCCGAGCAGATAATGCTCAATCAGGTTTCAGTGCCCAGAAGACTGACTTGAGACAGGCCCGGGAACGCGACAAGCTTACCATCGGGACGTGGAACGTGCGCACACAGCTGGATAGATGCAGCGCCACAGAATGCCTCGATCGCGATGGAACTGCACCGATATGGAATCGATGTAGCAGCCTTGAGTGAGATAAGGCTTGCAGACCAAGGTAAGTAGAGGATAGCAGGTGCTGGATACACCTTCTACTGGATGGGTTACCCAGCAGACAGTGTTCGGGAGTATGATGTCTGTTTTGCAGTCGCTGAGCGCATCAACGCTTCCATGATAGGCGAACCGCACGGTTATCGGCCCTCGAATGCTGTCCATGTGTCTGTGACTCAGTTGAGGTAAGTGTATTACATTGGTTAGTGTTTATGATGATACAAAAGACCAGTTTTGTGATCAACTGTCCGCCACAATCCCGTCAGCGTCGGTGAGTGACCGACTGTTTGTTCCGGGCGACTTGACCGCGACTCCGTAGCCCAGCCGTGAGTCCCCGGACCATACGGCATTGGTCCAGTCAACGAGAAAGGTGATCGTCTGTTGCACCTGTGTGCTACTCACGAGCTGGCTATCACGAACACCCGATTCCAGCTGGATGCGTGCGACATCACGAGGTGGATTCATTCACGAAACGTGGTTGTGTGACAGCGCGACATTCGTAAGGTGCGCATCACGCGGGTTATGCGCGGCGCTGAATGTAGCAAAGATCATAGGCTGGTCAGGACCAAATTGTTTATTCATGTACATGAGCCTTTTTAATGTAGATCTTCGGGAAAACGGCAGAAGTGGGATATCAGACGGCTGGAGAACTCCGAGACGAAAATCGCCCTTCAACGTTCAGTCGTCGCTCGTCTGCACAACGCTCCTGTGTCCACAACCCTCGAGGGTATGTGACAAGAACTCAAGAAACAGATTACGGCAGCAGCCACTGATACGATCGATGTAGGGCGCAAGAAACGCCCGGACTGGTTTGATGAAAACATCGTGGCTATCTCTAAGTTGGTACGAGAGAACAATGCCGCGT
>QNGE01005661.1:0-35468 GCA_008508345.1 Paragonimus westermani
CTGATGAAGTGGTTAAAGGGAACTCAGTGTTTCAAATTTCTTTTTAATAAGTCTGATCGATATCTCGATCTAACTCTACTGACTTCTTATGTAACTGTACCGGTCTGAAGATGAATTATCGAAAACATGTTCGCTTATATCTTTATTCTCTCGTTCTGTTCTTGTTTGTTCAACTTCCGCACATTCAAAGTGACGGCCACATGAGAGACGGCCTGCATTTTCGTAGCCCTGAAGATAATTCAATTGCTGTGATTCTTATGGTGAAATCAGATAGCCCAGCAAGTCGAGCAAAAACGGATTACACAGGGTATAAATAGCGCATGCTAGTATGACTGTTCAGGTTGGTAGGATGATTATAACCTTGGGCTATCTGGTTAGCGAGAGGAAGAATTTCTTAAGTGTTACAACACTGAGATCACATAGCCCAAACTATTGGCGATGTTCTCAAGAAGATCAAACTCCCTCTTTCAAGTTGATCGGATAGAATCCCGTGATGTGAAAAAGTTGACGCCATTACTGAGTCATTCATCTCAGAAATTTCACAGACATACTTTCCATTCTGCTAAAACCATAATTCATCAGTCCTCCGTATATATTCCAATCGATCGCCGAATGGTTTAATCTTTGCAAATCAGCCTATCGTCCTCAATGGAACTGCGTTGATTCAAGCTAACCAATGGTGGTTATATGCGTGTCGAGTGATGAATGATACCTAGACGAATGTCCTGTGCTATTCAAAAATTACATGCGCAACACATGCAGCCTTTTTATTGTACCATCAACATCAATTTCCTCTACTCGTACTGCACAAGTTAACGTTCGGCCAGCGTACGTAGACGAAAGTGTACAGAATTTAAGCACACGTGAGTGGGTCTTTCAGCCTGATCGCTGCAGCCCCTCTTGTCCATTTGTTAGGCCAACAGTGCATGTGCGTGTCTCACGCGACCGTTACCACAAAACCCATGCACACACGTCACATATAGATCAGTGCCGAACTCTGAATCGGTCTGAGCTTCTGTTAAGACATGTTCCGTTATGTTTGAAATTAGAGATATTTTGGAGCACACTTGCACCAAACAGCTCATGAGTCGCGCTTGCCACCACTCAATTTGAATCTCAGGTCAACTGTCAGTCGCCTGAATCGATCCGTGCACACAGATCTGACCGACATGTATTGGAATAGCAGCCAAAATGCTGACACACAAGTTAACATTATCATGTGTACGACTGCTGCTCGATCGGACGATTAGTCAGAAAGATAGCGCCCTTTGTTACGGCGTGCGTTTAGACATAGTTACTACAGGCAGCCAACATATTCACTACAAACACGAAACGAGCACGTGATGGACGTCGACGCTTCACCGTATGTTCATACTTGTGACAAACAACTTACCGGCTATTTGCCAATAGATAAATAACGGATACGTTGTATTTTGAAAAGCCAGGGAGTGATAATTAAACTCGACCAGTGTTAAACCAGGTAGTCATTGTTACTGACTTTTTTTTGTTGATCACTCCCGGTTATGTGTGGTAGGGTTGTTATTAAAGATGAACGTTGCTAGCTGAAAAACCTTGGCACAGTGAACTAAACCACAAATCCTCATCCTAAGAAGCTGATCAGAGAATAATTGAACTTGATATCAAACGCGGCAGCACGATAACTTCTTCATAAACGAAATTAACGAAAAACAGCTAGGTAATGGTATGCAAGGATGGGAGCAAATTCAAAGTGATTATTTCATATATTTATTGTTCAGACGGAGATGAACGAAACCAGAAAGGATGTGTAAATTTTCCAGAAAATCGATTATTAGATGAATACCCAATATTCCACAGCAGTAATGTAAACGATGGACACAGAGGATGTATGAAGATACATGCGAAATTGCAAATAGTTGGAAGCAAGAGCCATGCACTTCCACAAGACCGCCAGATGAGTAAAGCCACCCATCTATACCCTGCTTGTGTAACATTATGACTGCAGGACTAACTGGAGATTTAATATGGAAGTTTACTTGATTCAAGGCATGTAAAATAGCGGCTTTATTCCGGTAAAACAGTTTTGTCTGGGTTCCAGCTTCTTCAGAGCAAGCCAGCAGAAGGACGTAAGACTGATCTCACTGGTTGCGCTGAACAGAGTGCGGACGTTAGGCATATATGGATGTAGATGAATTGAGATCAGAAATTTGTGACTGGTCATGACGTCGGTAGTGAGCAGCGCTTTGATTAAGGCAGCTTTCAGGTTACAGATGTCATCCTCTCACTCGCGGCTCACCATTGTGATCTGGTTTCAACATGATATTCCGTCCAATCAAATTTGCGCAAGGCACTGTTCAGGACAGAAGGCTTTTAGGGAACAAAGTAACTTAGTATGGACAATATTTTTGAACGACTTGTCCACCCCTGACCTGGACAACGCACCAGATTGCGCTCACTATGGTAACAAATTACGGCTACGATGGTAGAAAAAAATAAACTGACAATAATTAGACTCGGCCCAATAACCTGGCCACAGAACCAATAAATGTCAGGCACCACCTAATCTTTTGGCAATGTGGCCGTCACGTCAGTCTGCAATCTGTGCATATAACCTAAAGATAGCATAGCGGGCCTCAGAATCTATGAGAAGATCGCTCCCTTTAATGCACTCATGTACTAACGTGTAAATCTGACTTTTGGCAAAGAAATTATCACCATAGTACACTCCGTTAGGGAAATATAGTATTTTTACTCCATCAATTTGAACTCATCGATGCACGCTGGTTCAGAGTTCTGTCGCCAATCAAACATTGTGACGTTTACAAAAAAGTTTAACAACAGCGATGTGTTATCGATCGTGAACCGCGGTGGCCGAAACACGGAAACGATGGAGGCGGGAGAAATACACATATACCCAGTGTCGATTAGCATGACAGTGGTCACAGCGATGTCGGATTCGTTCGCTAACCCGATTGGGTTAGGAGACCTGTCTTTTGAGCAGGCCCTTTGGGTAAGCTTTGCAGTAGGAACTACCCTAACAGAGATTGAACTCCGGACTTTGTTTTCGGCTTAACAGGTGTGCGATGATCGGTTTGTTACTTGGGTCGCCTGCTAGGGATGTCCATTTCGGGGTTGGTACTTTGACAAAATCATGGCAATAAGGCACGTCGAGACTATGTCAGCACATTTCAAACATCATCAACACAGTAAACGTAATCAGACGCAAACTGATGACCCTCATAAACATAAGTGTGTGCGTTCTGTTTTGTTCTATGGTTCGGAAACGTAGTGTATTCGCAACAAAGATATAACCAGACTTGCTGTATTTGATCGTCGATGTCTTGGCCAATTAGCCCACATCAAGTGGACTGATCGCGCGAACAACACGGCCGTTTGGCGGCGAGTATTCCCGAACGCTGAGGATGCACAATAAATTGGCCAACTAATCGCACTGCACAGCATGCGGCGGTAGGATCACGTACTCCCCGTACCACCTGAGTGTTTGTTGTACCTGGCATATACACTGCAGTCACCAACAGTTGGGTAAAATCACATGGTGGTCTAGCAACAACGTTGTCACGAAATGTGAAGGCCCTCGCTCTCATTGAACAAAGTGGGTGATATTCGCCCACCTCGTTGGAGTCCTCGTGATCTCTCAAACTGCTGGTTAGAAGTGCTACCCGAAATGACGGTGTGCCGCAATCAGTGCCGTACATGCATCCATACCATTTCTAGTTTTTCCCAATAAGTATTTTAGTATAATCCTTCTTATTACACTATGAGATTTTCAACAACCCTTATTCTTCTAGAGTGTTCCACTTCACTACTGGGGTGAGTGGCAGCCCGAGCCACCATACACTCTGATCACCATCATAGTTGATCTGGTGATGATACTGTCGCTGGTGATGATCGTGATGAGGGGGAGGTGTGGTGGAAATCATCCCCGTGTGTCAAATATGTGAAACTAGTTTATTATTTTTCATACAATTTTGCGTGGGATTTTCTTGGCGCGTTTTATGAATAGCTCGCTTTTAAGATCAAACAATCGTGTCTTCCATACTGGTTGCCGACTTGAGAATATCTGTATATTTAGGGCAACTCGGTCATATCTGGTCCGGGTCCACAGTAATAATAATCGATTCCCTCAGGAATCTCAGTTGTTACAGGATGTTCATTTCTTCTATGTACATAGAGAAAAATCGTCCAGATTAATCAGCACACAAAATGAACCTTTTGAGCCGATCAGCACTCCTTGCTCATTACGGTTGTGAATAAAATTTGTCACTCAAGGCACGGGTCACTCAGATGTTGACTAGCACGTCCTTGCTGTCATTCTCTTCTCACATTTTTCTCTACTGCTGTGTTCCGCGTCAAAATTTACGTACGATTATCGATATTCGTCATCGAAAAACGTAGTGATTTGTCAAACACCATGTAGTTAACGTTTTGTCATATCCGTGATTCGAACTACTATGGACTTGGTGTTTATTTTTTACCGTTCGTCTCTAATTGAAACTGGCTCGCGTCAGATCCAGCCGTGTTGCAGTTTTAATGCCCCTTTTTCTAGATGAGATGCAGGCATAGCGACAGTCAAAACACCGCTTTATATTGGGTTGACCACACACGCTTCACGAAAACTGAATCAAATTAAAAACATTAACTGTAAATGGGGGGGGCTATTTCCAGCTCTATATATCCCTTCAGTTATTTCGTAGTGATTACGATGATTGAGTAACAGCTGAATTCATCTGATGTGAAACTGGAATGATAGAGTTCTCAAATGAGTACATGGCTGTTATCCTCTTTGATGTTGCAATCACTACGAAGACGGTAGCTCTTTTAAATGTACACATAAGAAAGACCACAGGCAAAGTGAAATAAAAAGTCGTTATACGTGGCCGATTCCACACATCTTCAAACAAACTACCTAAGTTAGCTTAAACCTTTTCTTTTCCCTCCGACTTCATTAATGTTGCAACGGCGAAGTAGCCTGTTCACCAAATCCACCAAAATGTCATATGGCTTTCTGGTGACCTTACCTCTGATGTTCAGTCACAAGATAGTACTTGAAAATACGCTAGCCCTGAAATCCGCCACTGCCAATCCAGCAGAAAGCTGGGATGTCGTTTTTGTGGACGTCAGTCCAATGACTGACCTTTCAAGAGCAAACACAAGTGTTGAGGACAAAGGGATAGTTCAGAAGTCGTCCTATGTGTTACTTGCCTCAAGGTATACTAAACGGCCTTGGACAACATTCTTCCTCCTAAGAATTCCGAACCGGGGAAGCTTGTTGGTGTCACCTCCCTATCCCAATAGATGAGAGCATCAAGCGTCACGTGGGTAAAAACTTCCAAACGCCCTCCCAAAAAGCGTAATTTGATAGAGACACAGGTTGCAAAGCGTGACGTCAAGAGTGCTGGTCAAGCCCCTCCTAGGGTTGCGTACAGGCAGTGATGTCGCTCTCGCAGCCGCAAAGAAAGACGGTCAGAACAACATAGCAGAACAAACCTAGTCCATCCACACTGCTGCTCATAATTCCCACCTGGGTCGTCGGTCTTATACTCCAAGTTCTTTCGCCCACTCTACTTTCTTTATTCCCACAGAAGCGAATGAAGAAATGGCTTTTGAGTACAGGTATAATTGTAGTCTGGGTCTGTCCAATAAATTCGGATACTTGATTCATGGCACTTAACCCCGTAACTTCGTTTTTACAGAGACGTAAAGATGACATCGGTGCCAATGAACTTAGGTTCATCAAGAACTACGTTTGTCCAGCTGACTCTGTTCTGCGATCTCTCTTACTCACAATCTTTCGACACCAATTATCATTAAGGAGTTTCAGTCATCTGACAAATGGGGGTTATTTTTCGTTCTGTCTCCAGAACCATTTCCAGTGACGACGCTGACTTTGTAAGCTCTGCAGAGGCCCTAAGATTAAACCAATCATGTTACCTTCTTGTTATGCGTGACTACAATGCGGGCAACATGGTCATGTCATCAGTGAAATGCTGCGACTATGGGGACGGACTGTCAGCTCGCCTAAACGATGGAAAACGTGGACACAAAGTGTCGGCTTCCCGACAAAACATCGTTTTAGTCATATTTCCCCTGGTTCATCTAATTACCACAAATAGTGTCAACTGGTAAACAGAGTGGTCAGCAAACCACCACTTGAGCACCGTGACCACTCATTACGAACGTTTAATCGTATCTTCTACAAGTTGCAACAAACAGCGAGAAAAACTAGAATTCAAAACGGCATTCAGGAGTTATCTTAGTTCGGTTCTTCTTGAGTACGGTTCTGTGGATCAGAACACCCATACGTTTCGAAGCACATCCCGAAAAGTGGACGACCTATTGTTGTGAACCCAGAAGGCGGATGACACAAAGGTTACTTTATTGGAGAAACCAACACACTACTTAAGCGTCTGAGCACGACAAGAAACGGAAACACTCATTTGCACACCATACTCTTCTGAGGATACTCCAGTCGCTCTAGACACCATGTATCAGTTCCGTCGTGTAGCGAATACCATTATATGTCATTCTAACCTCCAACGATCCATCCCGTATCTCTGCCGTATTTATCACGCGATTATCTCGATCCGCGATCATCTCGATCCATGCTGCTACTGAATAGTGGTGTGAGTAGTATGGTGCGAACGTCTATCATCACTACACTATCTGATCGCATAATCAGTCTGTCTGTTCTCGCTCACCTCTTTCGTGTAGAATACGTCGTCTTAATGACCGCTCCCATTCTTCCACGAAACATAAATGCGCAGGCATTATACAGAACCTAAATGCATACCGACACATGAACATAACTCCGGCATCTTCGACCGCGAACATTGAAGCGTAACATGGCATATGACTGACCCCGTCACTTCGCTCATGGTCTTATTGCACAACCGGAACCCTAGGTTGTTGTGTTGTGTAATGGGTAGTCTCGTTTGTGAGTAGTATAGCACGTACATTCCGGAAATGAACAGTAAGTCTCAGCGCCAGGAAGACGATGGACCGGAAACGACTATCGGAATAGTGTGTGCACACTGTACGAGACATGCCACCAGATCGAACGATAACGTACTGCTATCCAAAGTATGTGAGTACATGTCAGTCTTGTAAATGAGTATACACGTTCATGGTCCTATGTTTTAACACAACCTGTATGGGAATTCACGTAATGAACTTATCAGGCCATGCGTCTTTTGCGGTCACAACAGTTGGCGTGCTTCTAGGTGTTGTTAATCAAACGTAATCCACCCACTGTCTTTTGGCAAATGGTACTGATGTAATCAATTTCGTCACCGTGGCAGTGAACCCCAATTGTGCCCATGTAATGTTCGTTCACTCCATTGTTTTGTCGCCATGCGCTTAAACTATCTGACCGAATTTTTTGTGCAATCGACTGATGTGAACAAACAAAATGGTTGCATCTCACATAGGATCTCTTCTTACCGTCTTGATGAACCTAAATGCCGTCTGTTCCATTCGAAGTAGGTGTAAACGGAAAATCTGTGAATAATCCAACCCCGTTGAACGAAAGATCTTATTAAAGGTTCTCAGGGAAAAATACTTCCCACTCGAATGCATGCATCGACACAGGAAAACAAGCTCTCAGCTTGTTCTCCGTGGATGCCAGAAGGGGAGGATTTTTGTGGCTCCCTACTTTTTGCCAAGTTATTCAGAGAGTACTATTCGGTTGTCTTCACTGATGCAATAGCGAGCTATTACCCTACCAGCTCTTACCCCTACCGCTGATTTTTCTGTACTAGATGTTGAAGACTTCACATTCGAAATTAATTCATGCAGTTTAGTGAGGCCTGATAATTCCCACTTAAGGATTCTCAAAGAAACAACTATTTGTCTGGTAGACCCCCTTTATAAGTTGTTTAACCGGATGCCCCGAATTGGCATTCTCCTTTGTGTATGGAAAAAAGCCACGGGTGTGTCTTCCCACAAGGTGGGCGATTGGTGCCCTCGGGCAAACTGTCGAACAATCCGCCTTCCTGAAATCCCATGCAAGATAATGAGGTGCTTATTAAGAGGCTTAATGGAAACTAGCGGGCAAACACAGATTGAATGTGAATCGTGCAGCAGAGCCTGTCACCGTGTTGTTAGCACCATTCTGATTACCAGTTGTGTAAGTCATGTGCATGGCATACTGGGCCTTTGGCTCATTATTTTTGTGTGTTGTTTACTTTGAAAGAACGCTGCCACCTGGTGTCTCCACGTTGCTCAAAGTTGATCCAAGGGTATAAAGGATAACCGTGCAGGAATAGCCGCCTTATATGTTGCACTTATCACATGGTCTATTCCTCTGCCCAAAAGGACTTCCTAGTTAACACGCCGTGTATAACAAACATACTAATTATCATGGACAGCTTGATGGAATCAGAAGACAATGGTTTATTCTGAGAAGATCTCGTCCCCAATTTCGTCAAGGCTTCAGACACTGTTCCAGATGGCCCTTTCAAACACAAACAGGAGTCAACTGGAATCCGAGCAGAGATTCTTTCTTAGATTGTCTCTTCTTTTATAGCAGAACATTTAACAAAAATCCGTAGACCTAAACTGTTTCAAATGGAACACCTCCCAAACTCGCTCACAGCCTTCACGTTCAGATAAGCCTTTCGGCTGGCCCACCTCCAAAGGAAACACTGGACTAGAGTTTCACTCACATTGGAGCTCACCAGTAGTGCACATCCTAGTCCGGACCGAAATTTTTACTCTGGCCCTCGTGCGGATGAGACCAGGGTGTAAATCACAACGCCACTAATCCTACAACAGACATGACCGAGCGATTATACCCGAACCCTCAAGCACAACCTTGTGTGAATAGTGTTCGGCTAGACCGATCATTTCGATAGAACTTGTACGGTTATAAACAGATCGGTAGTTTCATTTCAGCTCTTGATTTGCACTGGAGTTCCTCAGGGTTCCGCATTAGGTCCTCTGTCACTGCTTATTTCCAGAGATTATTTCCAACCATGTTCTTTTCTACGCAGAGTGGAATGCCAGTGCTTATGTCTTTGATACAAAACGAAGTCGGCATGTGGTATTTGCGTTCATGCCGCAAGCACGCGACGATGCAGCGCAGAGCATACGCGCGATTGAAATCAGATGGCCAGGGCTAGACAGCCTGGTTGCAACCGTGCAGCCACGTGATTCGTTCAGCGCGAACGTCCGATGGCGCCTTAGACACGTACGTGTAACACACATGGGAAGGCCGTTTATTAAATGGACCAGCCAATCGATACCCAGTCGCAGACGTGCCTGGCGCAGACAGGACAGCGCTAGTGATCCCAGTTCACTACAGGTTGGTCATGACGCGATTAAGGCCTGATCAGACGATTGGAGTCTCCCGTTGGACGACAGTAAATGTGCACGTGTCATCCAGTGTGGACTTTGATAATGACTTTGTGGTTCACAGTGCGCTCAGCACAGTAGACATCATGAGAATGGGTCTAAGGAAGAATCTAGTTATCTGGATGTCGTCTGACTTATTTTTCGGGTGTCTTCGTGATATGGCGGTAAAAAGGCGAATTACTGCTCTTAGAATGATTAAGCGCACCTTCCCCCGCATAAAGACAAAAGCGTTTCAAACGCTTCACGGGGTTTATATAAGAACGTCATTTGAGTAGACCAGCCAGGTCGTATGTACTGGCTAGAAGAAAGACGTACTCCTTGTTCAGCGCGCGGACACCAAACTAGTAGTCGACTTAAGAAACATGACGTACGAGCCTCGACTTAAAGTTTTCAATCTGTATCTTGTTGAATTTCGACGACTTCGCGGTGATTCAATTCTCATGTCTTCTTCAGCGTATACTTCGCAGAACATTCCTTCATCGTAACGGTTAATAACGGTTGTCAAGTGTATGAGAAGAGGTATTTCAAGCTCTGATCATGGATCTTCCTCAGACAGCAGTTCTTTTGTTACGTGATATATGTAAGTTGAACGTCACTTACATTTGACTAAGACTGTCGCATTCCCATAGAATTTGCACTCGACTTCCATCGAAAGAAACCATTGGACTCGAGTGTTGCTCTTGTTAGAGCTCATCAGTGATGCATGTGCTTGCCACTGTCGGGACTGCAAATCCGGTCACGCCTTCATGAAGCAGCTGTGTTGATCGCTGTACCAGTGACCTCACATCATGCACGACTGACTTACCCTATGAAAACTTTCAACCCCAAATGTCCACCAGTAATTCTCAGTCAGTGACCCCATGACTATGACTTCTCCCCAAGTGGAAAACACAGAAATCACTAACTTGTTGAGCGATTACTTGATCACGTAGCATTCTCGTAGACAGATAATACCGTTTACACAAGCCGTCCTATTTTCACATTCCAAAGCAAGGCTACAAGAAGATTGGTGACAAAAAAAGCTATTTGTTCCATGAAAATTAGTGACGTGAGCCTGGCTGTCCCAGAGGGATATAGTAACCTTAAAGGAAGTAGGTGGATATCAGTGTTCCAACGAAACACTAGGAACAGGTACTGTGTCTCCTCGGGAGGCGATCGGGCAGTCTGAGCACTACTGGTAAGCGATTGAGGCTGAGCATTTGCATAGGATAAGTCAGTTGTGCATAATGTGAGGTCAGTGGTGCAGCGATCAACTCAGCTGCCTCATGAAGGCGTGGGCGGATTTGCAGTCCCGACAGTGGCAAGCATGCTTGCCACTGTCGGGACTGCAAATCCGGTCACGCCTTCATGAAGCAGCTGTGTTGATCGCTGTACCAGTGACCTCACATCATGCACGACTGACTTACCCTATGAAAACTTTCAACCCCAAATGTCCACCAGTAATTCTCAGTCAGTGACCCCATGACTATGACTTCTCCCCAAGTGGAAAACACAGAAATCACTAACTTGTTGAGCGATTACTTGATCACGTAGCATTCTCGTAGACAGATAATACCGTTTACACAAGCCGTCCTATTTTCACATTCCAAAGCAAGGCTACAAGAAGATTGGTGACAAAAAAAGCTATTTGTTCCATGAAAATTAGTGACGTGAGCCTGGCTGTCCCAGAGGGATATAGTAACCTTAAAGGAAGTAGGTGGATATCAGTGTTCCAACGAAACACTAGGAACAGGTACTGTGTCTCCTCGGGAGGCGATCGGGCAGTCTGAGCACTACTGGTAAGCGATTGAGGCTGAGCATTTGCATAGGATAAGTCAGTTGTGCATAATGTGAGGTCAGTGGTGCAGCGATCAACTCAGCTGCCTCATGAAGGCGTGGGCGGATTTGCAGTCCCGACAGTGGCAAGCATATGCATCACTGACGAGCTCTATCAAGAGCGAAACTCGAGTCCAGTGGTTCCTATCGAAAGGAGTCGAGTGCACACTCCGTGAAAATGCGACAATGTAATCAACTGTAGGTGAGGTTCATTTTATTTGAGTCAAAGTCGCGTTTGTGGGCTTGGTAATCACTGAGACAGCCTTACTTTTGAGGTTATCAGCTGTGCGCCTACAGGTCGTTTTAGAGCGTTGTTGAGTTCATGTGTACTTCAAATCTAGTCTGGATCGTAAGTTTACTTTGTTCTTGATAATTGCTGTACTCCCCGAGGTTGATGTTACATCCTGTTTTCAGCAGTTGCGTTTCAGATCAACATTCGCCCGCCTGATACTGAATGAGGCAAACCGACTGGATCGGAGTACCTTGGGTTATTTGGCCGCGTATCAATCGTTCAAACTGTTCATTAGGTGTGAGCATTATAAAAACGTTGTAGGTGAGAGGAATGACCACGTTGTGCTACGTTTCGATCAGAATACCTTGAGTGGTGATTTATCAACACATACCGCACAGCCTCTAGCAATTGCGATTTTCCATCGAATTCGTTCACAGTGGATACCACAACTACCACTTTAACTATGGAGCTTAATATGACTGACAAAAATATCTATTTTGCTACACTGTTAACTATGAATTTTGTTTCCGTATACGTTTTGCCTCTGTATTTAATCGATCAAAATCTTGCTGTTATGACCTCGTTCTGTGTATATCGGTTTCATTGTTCCTGCTTGTAAGCCTGCGTAGGCCGTGCAGCAGACCGGTTCGTCTGAGCTCACCTGATGGCATCATTCGATGTAACTGAAGACCTGACTACTGAAAACTCGTGGCTACATATAAAAGTGGGTTCAAATCAACCACGCATCAAAGTCTCAGAATCTATCCAACTGATCTGTCAAGGTTGTAGAATTAGAAACCACTAGGTCAAAGGTCATGTAACGGGCTTACGAATTACGGTAACGCTCTGCCATGCAAACCACAGGCAACGTGTTACGTCACTTTGGGTACTGTGGCCGTTCGTTCTTAACTGGAGCATCGTGACGCGGGTTGCAAACATTTCTTTCTACGTCAGAACAAGAGCCATTGCCTGATTATGTCACTTGTGCCAATTACGTAACACCCTTATGAATACTTTAATCTAGACCGTTGTTAACGCGTCGATAAGGGAGCCACAGTATGCAAATCGATTACCTAACAAGCGTGGTCCCATGCACATTGTGCAAAGTGGAGAACGTTGTAAGTAACTTGGCAGACTTACGGTCGCGCTAACGGTCGTTTGGACGACTGGCACAGGTTTCTCATGAAGTTAGTGACGCTTAGATTTGCGTGGCCACCTACACCATTGGTGGCCGTATTTGAAATTTACGCGGACTATATTGCCCTTGTCTGTGAATTGGCACTAGGTGGCTTGTGATCAACAATTGTGGAAAAAAAGAATGAATCTTTGAAATTTCACGCCTGACGCACTAACACTTTCAATTCAGTTAGCGCACCGATTTATTTTCAGATCATTCTTATACATCTACCCTAGTAAGATTAAAGTCAAAATGGTGAGGTAACGAGTAAAAACCGCTCTCTCTTTTCCACATCCGTAATGTCAGGAAAGCGTAAAAGATACATCCATTAATTGTGGATCAAAAAGTCGTCAACATTTCAGTAACCCATACGCCCGATCCGGTCTGTCACTCGACGTGATGTACTCCTTTGCCCATGTGACAAAGAGACTTGTTTAACGTGAGGGATTTTTTTTTACCAAAAATACTGCGCTGAAAGCCGAACGGACAGGACATGCCGAATAGTACACTTGAACGGATGGAACTATCTGGAAGGAACCCGGTGAACAAACTCAATAAAAGCCGCCAATCATGCTCTAATGGATATGTACGTTTGGGGAACATTGACACCTGCTCTAACAATCATTGAGAATACCACAGTTGGCGTTCGTTTTTCTGGTGTTGTACGTACGATTATTCCCTTAGCTTTCGTGAGGAAGATAATACTGTCGGACATTTTTGGGTATTGAGTAGCACAACCTGATTTCTCTCAACACTCATCAATTCAACCATATCAATCACTGAAGATGTAAACCAAACTATCATCCGCTAGTGGGAAACTTCCTCACTCTTTCGGAATGACTTTTTCCGTAATCACACAGTTAAACTGACTGGTTCAAGATACATGACCTTCAGTTTACCCTATGCGCCAATTTGTGTTTCGTGTCGATTAGGGGAGAGAGAAACGAAGAGAGAAGGTACCCTCATCACATTCCGATATGACAGAGAAGTAATTCCAGTGAAATGTTTGAAGAAAGCACCGAGTTCATTTCTGAAACACCCCGGGCTCGATTTTATGCCGGTAAGGTGTGTATCTTGCATCTGGCTGTACGTCTGGCGTGGTATTCAGTGAGAATTGGTGAACAACATTTTTCGAGTCCCGTAGTAGCCCACCAACCCACCGAACATTCAAAAGGATCTGTCTAACAATTAGAACAGTTTGAAACGCAGAGTTCCCTTTAACCACTTCATCAGAGCAGAAAGAAGACATANTTTTCTGTGCATAACAAAATAAGATCTTTAAGGTATTCAAGTGGAACACCTATATCACAGTTCTGACTCGAGATAAAATCACATAAAAAATCAACTGTCTCACGAAGGAGAACATTTCTAAAAAGAGAATCAACATCAATGGAATACATGGGTAGTCCGTTGGGCCCAACACCAGTAGATATCTTCTTAGGAATGATTGAGCGGCAAGTCCCGGATTATATAGCTGATTCGTTATTGTACAAAAGAAAAGTGATGAGTTCACGCAACCAGCATTGTTCCAGATCAATTATTTAAAAAATCTGCAGAAATAGAAAACCGAACTTTGGCTGTTCTTATCACCTTGCCGTGTGATGTTTGTCATGTCAACTCAAATCGTGACTCTATCTATACTTTAGCTATCCAGTGTTTTCATCAATTCGCTGATAAATTTCCCCTACAGTTCGCCATCCAACAAGCTACACTGAAACGATGGCTCCGTCTGATCATGGCGACCATGACTGCGAATGGCTGACCCTGAAAACGGCTAATTGCTCACGGAACATAGTGGCGTTCATTTCCAAGTCCAAATGTAAGGCTGAAGAGCAAGTTTTCTACTTACTCTACTATGAAGGACGCATACAGGAGTATACAAGTTTGTGATGACAGTTTGCCCAATCCGGAAGTCAAGCCTAATCGCCGCTCATCACTGGTTCCGGTGTTCTACAGGAGGCAATCCCCTCAACTTTCTTATTTTCATTTTATATTACAAACATACCATTTGTAATAATAATTATATATATATATATTTGTAATAATATATGTGGACGATGTAGTACTGAACATCAAACTAGCTTTTCTTTTCCAGCTCTGCCGAACCGGGTTAGAGAATTTGTCACAGTCCCTCAGTTTTACTCTTAACACATGTAAGTGTTGCGATTTTGTTTCCGCTCATGAAATTGAATCAGTATGAGAACATTTCTGTTGTGTGCTCCTCCCTCGATGTAAGTAGTGCAAATAATGGAGTAGCAACGACATGTTCACTTAATGTTCCCGAAGTTTCCACGAAAGTCCAGAAGCCCCCGTCTGCTATCTGGCTTTTAACATCTATCTCCAATCCGCAGCACTTGGCTTGTGTACCACTAGGCTTATGTGCCCTTACCCACCAAACGTATTGTCCACCTGCTGTCAAAAGACTGAATATTTTACCAGATCCCTGAATCATCTATCCCATCTCATCAATTTCCAGCAAAACTTTTATCGGACAAAACCTAACCAGTGTATTCGGATCTCTCTCAGTGAGTTTCCACATATCCCACTAGATGCTTAAATAGTTATTTTGTACATACTTAGTCTTGTTGCTCCTCCGTTATTTCTGAACTAATTCGATTATTACACAAACCCATTTCCTTCATTCCTGAATTTACCTCACAACTAAAGCAGTAGTCTTTTTCCTCTTAGTTGATACCAACCGATTTCCTTAAACTTTTTGAGTTCCGTAGTTGTAACAATTAGTTTAACCTAGACGCACTCGCCTGACTGTCCTCCATTTGCTGGAAGTTCACGTCCCGGGGGCGCACAAAGCTCTTTATTGAACTGACTGAACTTGACTATTAAGATAAAACTAACCGAATAGAAATATAACTGACGCTGATTGTCAGTCACGTCACAACGAGAGAGGCGTTTAATTGACCTAACTTTTCGTGAAGTGATACTCTCCAGATCGCGCACCGTTGGCACATCGTTAAACTGAACGACACGATGACTGATCATTTCGTCAGATGGTAAATTTCTTACACCCTTCACAGGAGCCTTCTGACAAGGTGAACATAGTCCAATTACTTTTTTGTTTAACAATAAGGACCATGAGCCAAATTACACGACACTGAGGCTGGGGCTGCTGTCCACTGGAACGGTGTCCAGGGCTAACCTAAAAGTTGGATTAACCATGCCTAGTATTGTCGTCATATTGATCCTAGTCGGAAGTGAATTTTTTCCTAGGCGTCTACTTTCTACGTATGCACAAATGCTATAAACCACCATAACTAGCGCAGCGTTGGCCCAGATACAGGTAAATTATTTGGCAAATGTTAAAATGCAGAGTCTTCACCACTAACTGCCTTGTCGGTTGCCCACTTTCAAGAGACCTCTTTTGTAACCCTTTAAACTTGGTAGCCATAGGTCATGCTTTCCGTCCATTTTACCAGTAAATGACCTACTACCAAGCTACAGATGAAACTACCCCAAACTTCCGACCATCTGAAACCCGGACATGATCTATACCTTAGGACACAAAATTACTCCCATGATTCTGTTGAGAACCTTCGCTATTGATAAACAGATTGGGAATAACACAACGTTACGAGCAAGTTGTAATTCTCTACGTTTCAACCACCTCGGGTGGCCTTCTTCAGGAGTGTTGTAATCGAAATCACATTCGATTACAACACTCCTGAAGGAGGCCACCCGAGATGGTTGAAACGTAGAGAATTACAACTTGCTCGTAACGTTGTGTTATTCCCAATCTGTTTATCAATAACATGTTAAATACGACGCCCAAACTGTTCACCTTCATTCGTACCAAATTTGGTGCGAATATCTTACAACCTTCAATATTCATTGAACACTGGTTTCTATTCTTATCGTCTTACTAGACCCCAACGTATTGAGATTAGTACAACCGCAGCAGATTACTGTGGGTCCAACTGGAACAAAATTTCTTTGATGACTGCGCAAAGCCTTGTTTGATTTCACTAGCATGATACACAATGTCCCCACTATAGGTTGAAGATTCGCCCGCCATTTTTCACTGTGTCAAAAAACAAAATGTTTGATTGCTCGATATTCCGGTAGAATTGCTTTCTGAGTAGACACGGCCTAGACCCGCTAAACAAAGCTACGTTATCGTACCCGAATAGACATGCCTCCCGTCAATCTTGTGTTGACGGAGGAGGAGAGTATTTTCTCGACATCCACCAAGGCCAAATGCATCCCACATCCTTTTGTTATGGTATTGTAATCGAGGTTGCAATAACAGGGCTCGAATCCTCACATATTGAGTGTACACGTCAAAACCGATCCACACAGGATGGCCCAGTTATTCGCAGCCTGTCATTACCGTCTTTATTTACATTGGTTCTGACGGCAGCATGTGCAGACCGGCCTGCGACCTTTAGCATGCATGTATCGGGGCTCAACATCACAATCGGCGGTCGGACCACGACTGGCCTGGTCCGGACAAAACCCAACTTAACGATTGGTCCAAACGAGTGATAGGTTGATGGCTGTGCGACTACAGTTGACCAACCGAAACAGCGACTAAACGAAAGTCCAATAAACGGCGTGGGTAGAGACCGGAGTAACAACCTTGGTGAAGGTGATTGGCCGCCTTCACAACAATAAAATCAATCGCCGGACTGCTCCGCATTCGTCGGTTTAACCCATCGAGCCGTGCTCGTGTTTGGATCCACTCCACAATGGTGAGTCTTTCGTTTTCGGCTTAATCTTTTCGCTTCTAGCGTGAATGTGTTAGTCTCCATGTCGGCCAAGCCGGAGTGCAAATGGGCAATGCCTGTTGGGAGCTTTATTGTTTGGAGCATGGTATTCAACCGGATGGACATTTCGGTGGTCAACGCTTGGACGGGAAAGGTGATGATTCATTCACAACGTTCTTCAACGATACCGGTTCCGGTCGTCACGTTCCAAGAGCTGTGTTTGTCGATTTGGAGCCTACTGTCGTCGATGAAATAAGGAGGGGCACCTATCGTCAATTGTTCCACCCGGAACAGATAATCAGTGGCAAAGAAGATGCTGCCAACAACTATGCCCGTGGGCATTATACTGTTGGTAAAGAGGTTATCGACCAAGTGATGGATCGTATCCGCAAACTTGCTGACCAATGCGCGGGACTTCAAGGTTTTCTGATTTTCCATTCCTTCGGCGGTGGTACCGGGTCAGGCTTCACTTCCCTGCTTATGGAGCGTTTGTCTGTGGACTACGGAAAGAAAGCAAAATTGGAGTTTGCTGTATACCCTGCACCGCATATTGCAACCGCTGTTGTCGAACCGTACAACTCGATTTTGACCACACATACGACGTTAGAGCATTCAGATTGTGCGTTCATGGTGGATAATGAGGCCATTTATGATATCTGTCGTCGCAATCTGGCCATTGAACGCCCGACTTACAGCAACCTGAATCGTTTGATTGGTCAAGTTGTGAGCTCCATCACTGCCTCACTTCGATTCCAAGGTGCTCTAAACGTGGATTTGAATGAGTTCCAAACCAACTTAGTGCCGTATCCGCGCATCCATTTCCCGCTGTCCTCTTACGCGCCGGTAATATCTGCCGAGAAGGCCTTCCACGAGCAGCTGAACGTGATTGAGATCACCAACTCTTGCTTCGAACCTGCGAACCAGATGGTGAAGTGCGACCCTCGTCGGGGCAAATACATGGCCTGTTGTCTTCTTTACCGTGGCGATGTTGTCCCGAAGGATGTGAACGCTGCAATCACGCGCATCAAGACCCAAAAAACGGTTCAATTCGTCGATTGGTGTCCCACTGGCTTCAAGGTCGGTTTAAATTATCAGCCCCCCACTGTTGTCCCGGGGGGAGATTTGGCCAAGGTGCAGCGTGCTCTTTGCATGCTTAGCAACACGACGGCTATCGCGGAGGCCTGGGCTCGTTTGGACCACAAGTTTGATTTGATGTACGCCAAGAGAGCATTTGTCCACTGGTATGTGGGTGAGGGCATGGAGGAAGGTGAATTTTCAGAGGCACGGGAAGATTTGGCCGCGCTAGAGAAGGATTACGAGGAAGTCGGCATTGATTCTGTCAATGATGAGGGGGAGGACGTCGATTATTAAATATTCGTACATTTCATATAGAATAAAGATTTGTATTATCTTTTAGTCTGTCTTGTTCTCGTACCAGTTTTGACCAGTGGTTTTCGTACCCCGTCTTGGTTTCGTAACTGATTTACTGCATCAGCTTTAAATGCTGGTGTGGCTGGTCAGCCGGACACTATCATTTTTTGGGCAGATACGGCTTTCGCGTGCTCTGGTGTCTGTTAGTTGCGGTGACACCGAGCGTTTGTTTATAAAGTTTAGTCGTCGATTACGATCTATCGACTCGTGGGTGAATAAACACTTAGTTCGGTGGAGGTTACGGTGGGTTGCTTTGGTTGAGGCCGGTTGTCTGTCTGTTGCGTAACCCCTGTTGGGGTTTGTGGGTGATAGGGCCTGCTGCTGAGGCGGGACTTTAAATCTACTGCCCAGCCGGAGAGCAGAATTCGGTCTCGACTTAGGGACGGTGCGTTTGGCGCTTCACCGCGCGAGCATCCGAATTGCAGTGAGCATCGCGATACCGAAGTTGGACTGTGCCTGTCCCAAGGCGTGCGTGGTCGCTTATGCTGCCGCAGAGTAGCCGCGTTTCCAACTTTCTATCAACTTCATGGCCTATGACACGTTCACAATATTCGTGGCCACTGCGGTCACCTTCGAAAGAGGCGCGTCGTCTAGGGCTGCACTTGCATACCATTTTGTAGAGTGGCCATCACAGAAATTCGCGAAGTATTGAGACCGGGATATTTCTCGTCTAAGTTCTTTCGAGAAATGTGAAATAGTGATCGGGATGCCCCGTGCTCGGTTTGGTGGAATTTAGCAGCCTACTTTGTCGCATGCTGACCAGCAGAATGAGCAGTTTTTGAGTGCGCCAGGGATTGCGCTTTTCCGTCAGACGAAATCTTCGCAGTGCGTGTAGGGATGCATAATTGTTGTATTCATCCAATGTATGGCTGGAGGTCACCCATCTTGTTCTCGAAAAGCACACTTCCGTGTTGGCAGGTGTTTTAGGTCGACCGCTGGGAGGGTGGTAACTAGTCATTCAAGAAGGGAAAGTGTTACCGTCGATAGTGGAAAAACACCGCCCAATGTCTTGCAATATCCCTCTTGTTAGCATGTTAACAGAAATTTTACATAACACACTTATCACCTGGAGATGAGTTAGATATGGAAAGAGGTCACATTTTTCCATTCAACAGATACAAGTAGAACTCTCAAGAATAACTGGTGCATTCTCATGGCGTGCGCATCGAAATGTTGTCTTGCCAGAAATTACACCCCTTGTCAAGTTGTATGCTTGAACTTCGCCAAAGGTTGTTCTAGCATCCGAATATGAGGCTACGCTACTATTTCGTGTGACCGGTTCATTCACACCAAGCCACAAATAACCCCATACAATCGGCGAACGCCCAACTACAGTTCGTCGGTGGAAGCCCGTTTCCTCATTCCTACGTTCAGACTCCACAAACCGATAGATTCTCAAATGCCGTAGCTATATGGTTTGCCGAAAACTCAAACCGGATATTCCACGCAGGCCAATTTTGTCGATGTGCCCCACCTCAGCACCAACTCGCGAAAAGGTCTTCCGGAGTGCTAGAATCAAAACGGCCTTCAGTCAAATATGCCCTAAAAGGCATTTTCTGATTTCTCTACTTGTCGGAAGTTATCATTACCGCAAAATTGGTGGCCTCTCTGAACATCAAATAATCATTCACGTATGTACCTATAACTAAAGCTGTATCATTTTACGCGATTACGTAGGCTCTAACGGAATATCCCCACCCACTGTCTGAAGTGGCACATCTACTATGCCTTTACTCAACTAACGTTTAGTTCAAATTTCACGAGAAAAGTCACATACAATTCGATGGCTATGTGAAATCCTGTAGGTCCAATCATCGCTTCCATTTTCTTTGCCTTATCATGGGGAGCGTGATTTATCGAAGGTATTTGGACGGCATTATCGTGATTGATGACAGCCAGTAGCGAATTGATACAATGATGGAAAAACTAAAGAATACTCAGGAGAATTTATAACTTACGATGGAGTTAGAAAAGAGTTACTATCCGCCGTTTTTAGATGTACCAATCCACTCGTGAGCTGACGGCACCGTAAGACACCCAGCCCAGCGGAAGTCCGTTTGGACAGGGTAGCACTTGCGATATGGTGGTTTCTTCAGTTCAGCTCGAACAGGTTTTTACTAAGGACTTTATTCTATCGAATTAGGACATTTTCTCTAGCTGCCACAGCTAACGAAGAAAATTGGCATCTTGAAAACGCTTTAAAAACAAAAGCATCCACAGTGACCGTAGGACAACAACCAGTCCGTCCAGCTAACTGAACCAGAAACAGCGTCCGTTCAAGTTCCATTTGGAGGCAGTGAATTCAGTTTAGTGGGTGGGGGCCAACGTGCAGCTGAGTCTCTCAGAAGAGGTCTACGAATGTGTTTTATCTGCGAGAGTGCTTGTATTTCAAAGTGTTATTGCAATTCTGTGATTAGCCGAGCTTCGTTTCGGTTCTGTGTGAGTATCAAGTGTGCTGAATGTATAAAGTTGATGAAGACTAAAAGAAACAGGGTGAATAAGGCCAAAACTCGTGCATTTAATCCCGGTGGCATAATGATTCACACCTTAGCCAGAAAACTACGTGTTACCATGATAATTCGTCACTTTCTGGCTTTTTTCTCAGATCAGTAGTCACCATGGTCTAGTCCGTCTTCATCACTTTGTAGCTGGTGGTGATAGTTTTCATACCGTTTGTGACCACAAAACAGTTGGTAAACATAAGGGGCGAGATATGACCATTGGTCCTCGTCTCCCAATTGTGTGAACTTAACGCGTACAACCTGTCAGTTCACCGGTGGTGGGCGTGTTGCATCAAGCTAACAACGTACCTATCATACTGATTTAAAACATTAGGGGGCCCACTGTCTAGTTCCTTGTTTTACATAGACACCTTAGTCTTCCGGTCACTCATTAGTCTTAGCGGACGCATGTGTTTAGGCACGGTGATCATCTGTCAGGGGGCGTTAATCGGAAATTGCCCACCAATCCTATGGAGTGGATGTTCGACTCGGAATCTGCACCACATTTGATAGTCTGCTGTGTCTACCGATAGAAAAGAATGACAAGCGGTCACAAGTTATTAATACGTGCCAGGACAGTGGGCGGTTATTAAAATTCAATGGTCACAAGTTAAAAATTGTGAGAAGTGGCTGAAATATAACAAAAACACGAGAAGCCTCGTGTTCAGTTTAAGCACACACGTGGGTTCACCTACAATTGTCTGAATGCGTACCGTAGCTACATTGTCACAGAACAATCACTCTATGCATTCAGTCACAACTGACCATGAGTTGCCTGACATCATCCACATCTACGTGACGCGGCAACAACTGTACGACTCAGAGAGGTCAACATATCCGACTGAAGAAAGCACGTTTATTTGCTAAACGCGACCAAGCGTCTCAAATGCACACACAGTTATGATCACATCCGGATTCTTGTTGTTGTAAGGGACGTTCAAGTGTTACTCGGAAATGCATTCCAAAGTATTTGTTAGACCAGACATTTATCACGTTTATGTTCGATTTCAATAACAAGAATGTATTACTACTATTGTAAAATATGGCAAAGTGGTAGGATATTCTTACCGAATCTACGTACTGACAGATCGATGGCTTCTGAGTACACTAGTTTCACATCCGACTTATTGCATGTTTTTGTTTCTATTACGTTGGTGTGCAAGTTCATATCACATGATGCACGGTTACTGTCAACTTTGTGTCCACCGAAAATTTGTGTTCAAGGTTTTTTATTGATTTAAAACCCAAAGTATCCACTTAGTGTTACCACTGATGAAATCGCTGTACTCAACGATATCATAAAAGACTGTTTCAGTTTTCAAGAAAAACGGAAGGTATCACTGAAGGGTTCTCTATCATGTTGGAACTGGTCTGACGGGGCACTCTTGCTACGTTTTTCCAATGCCTCCCGTGGTTTTTACTTGAGAGCCTGTTGACTGTGAAATAGAACAATTGTATCCGTACCATCGATAGCAAACGCCAAGAATGTTTCAAAAGGGTACCCATCTGAATAAACCACTACTTTCTTGTTTAGTCATCGAGGAGGTAAACTTGTTTTTCATACGTAGATAGGGACCATGGAGTATATCTCCCCCAAAGAACATAAGCGGATCCCTAAAAGTTTTGTTTAAATCAGTCAACGGCTTACTGTGCAACGATGGGACCTATCGTTCCAAGCTGTTTTTTGAAAACCTAAGACTATTAAATTAACAGTCGAAAAAATAGGTGATTATAAAAACCTTGGTCATAACGACCCTGCCATGAAGCAGGCGTAATAATGGCTGACAGAATAACTGATGGGGTATACGGGATCGACCGTTACAGGCTGACTGAGATGAGCTGTACCCACCCTACTCGCTGAGATGTGTGTTGTCACACGAAATACCTGAGTCAAAACGCCACAAGCGTTAGGTTAGCCGAACATTCAGACAGATTTCAAACGAATCCAGGATCACCACCCACGTTGGTTGGGGCGACGTGAAACACGACCGGCTAACAGTGCTATCCTCGGTCATCTGGTTGAAAGTAGGTATCAGATGGACACTAATCCTGTCTTCCAAGTGGTCCATTGCGTGCCAGCTAATCCTCCCCAAGGTCATCCGAATAAGAACACTGTATTACTGAGACTATCGGAATCGGGCTGCTTGATCCGGCACTGTATCATCAAAAGCGATTTGCTCAGGCGTGGCCATAAATCTACCGGATCGATAACCAACCTGCGCGGTCACAACAATGGACCAGCGTGATGTAATGGACCAATCAAGCCATCACCCACTGATTGACCAGTGACCTAGTTTCTCTGTACTAGGTCCGATCGATATTTCAATCGGACTGTGTCAACTTGCAATTCTACCGACATGTACGCCTACACGTCTGTATTCTCGTTGTCGTAATGGGCACGCTTGTAGTGCATCCTAAACGTCCACGTTGCGTGTGTCATATGTGCTGTTCAATTTCTTGCAGTCTGTACGTATGGTGTAGTGAGCCTACATGTGCAGAAAGCCCGGAGAAACCATCGCACAAATTAACTGCTAACATTTCGCTACCTTTTACCTGCGTCGACACCTCCTGTTTGTCTAAGAAGAAAATTCAGTAAAAATTGCTGACATTGGGTAACCTTGCGAGGGAATAGCATTTACTGGGAAGATACACATCTTTCTTGTGTTGGAGGCATTTCTTCACGTGCCTGAGTCATCAATAATTAAATTTGAAACACTGAGTTCCCTTTAACCACTTCATCAGAGCAGAAAGAAGACATATTGCGATATGTTAACATTTCATTTACTCTCATCAGTCACAAACGTAAAACATGCCAGTTATATACAACAAATATTTAACGACACACAGGGACTAGACACACATACAAGCACACCAGTTATTATGTAATCATGACCATGGCAACCCGACCGGTTGGTTCAACCACTTCTGTGCACATAACGTCGGTTGGTAAGTTCGAATGAGAATCGCTTCGCAGAAGGCTAGTAACTTCGGATTTCGGTTGCGCAACAGTATCTTGAATGAGTTAACCGGGTCAACTTGATGACCTGTTGTCATGAGATGTTTAGCAATCGATGACGTTGGATTTCGAGTAGTCAATGCGTCAATTTGGGACTGGTGCATCATCTGATGTTTCAACCACTTCGGGATGTGTTCCGCGACTCGCTGTGATAGTTGTCGGTCTGTTCTGCCTATGTAAACGTCACTGCAACTGCAAGTGAACTGGTACACAACATGGGAGACAGAACAGTTTGACAAACTACTTTTGCGTTTTCGGAGAACTGGTCCACTAGTGGTATGAAATAAGCGCAACTGCGCAGCCGCATACGTTCGAGCTAGGGCTGATTTTAATTTGTGCTTTATGTCATTGGATAGATGATCACCCTTGAATGGCAAGAATAGGCAAACATCCTTCTTTTGAACCGTCAGTACAGGCTCAGAGCTCTTCTTCACCGTATTATGTGCATCAATGAATTTGTCGGGGTATCCATTTGTTAGTAAAGTTCGCCTCAACAACTCCTGTTCTGTCTTCAGAGTGTCCGGAGTACAAATACGTTTGGCTCTCTGAAACAGTGTCTTAACTAAACCCCGTTTGTATGCAATAGGAGCAAAACTTGAAAACTGCAGATATTGACCACCCCAAGTTGCTTTGCGGTGAACTGAGCGTTGTAAAGTACCATCCGCACGTCTAGTAATAAGTACATCCAAAAAAGGTAAACTATTGTTCGACTCCACTTCGTGAGATAAAGATAGGTTTGGGTGAATATTATTGAGAAAGTTAAAGAACAAGTCAAAATGAATAGCGTCAGTAAAAATTAAAATATCATCAACGTATCTTTTGTACAATAACGAATCGGCTATATAATCCGGGACTCGCCGCTCAATCATTCCTAAGAAGATATCTGCTAGTGTTGGGCCCAACGGACTACCCATGGCAACACCGTCTATCTGTTTGTATGCAAGTCCTTCAAAATCGAAACGAACATTTTTTGGCATGTTTTACGTTTGCGACTGATGAGAGTAAATGAAATGTTAACATATCGCAATATATGTCTTCTTTCTGCTCTGATGAAATAATTAAATTACTGAAATACATTTATGGTCAAAAGTCGCCTCACTCAGTTCAAGTCGAGTTTTTCTCTACGGCTTCATCATGCGCACAGGATTCGTTTCAGTATGTTCATACGTTTGTTGTTGATTCTTAAGCTCAGACCTGGGTTTTAGACATCGCCTCAAAGCTCAAACTTGTCCCTCAAGCCAAGATGACCTTCACCGATGCACGTGGTATCGGCAGTCGATCGATGTCTAACTCATCGTATCGGAGTTCTGGATGCTAGATAATCGAAATACTGGATTGCTAAAAAATTAAGGGGGGACAGGCCAAGTCTGTGAGGTTGGATTGAGCGCAATTCGAGGTTTGATTGCCGTTGTTGCCTACCTCCTCGGGGCTGATCGACTGCATGACCTCGATTGAATACGGCTCACTCACAGGATTGGTATTTCACTTTATTCTGCGCGATTCCAATGCGTTCAGTATGGCTAAGGGTTTGTTGAACCATTGAATTATGAAGTGTGGACTGATGAGTCACTGTACAGAACAGTATGCGTGTGAAAGCTCAGGAGTCAGTGATTTAGCGATAGTGTGGACATCCCCACAGTTCAGTGTTATGGTGATGGACCCCACACATCAGTATAACTATGGGGAGTGGGATGATCTCTGTGGATCATACCTTCGGTGGTGTAAGTAACGAAAACACTGCAAGAACTGTTTTCAGTGTTGTCTGTTCAAAAGAAATACGTGCTTCAAAAGAATGTCATGTCTGACGGATCGATACAATTCAACACAGACAGGTTATCACAAAGCCAAAACACCATCATCGCGGCAAGTTCACGAGGATTACTTCGCTCATTTCGCATCTTGCCCTGTAGAAGAATCAGGACACGGAATTCAGTCAAGTGAGAAATTAGACTTTGCGAGTCTTTGTGGCAGTCGATTGATCGAAAAACGAGTGACTTTCTGCAAACATCACCTAGGCGACCGATAGCAAAAAACGCATTCATTTGTACGTCAAATCCCATCTGACTATTCTATACTGTCTGAGTCTGGTAACTTGTTTTGTCCACAGGTATGCATGTGCGTGTATGGTATGCTCGCGCTGAGCACTGGAAACCACGCCATCATTTAATAAACTAGGTTCTGCTGATCCAGTTTACCAGTAACCAAAGAGAACACAATTCGTTTACTGTTATCAGCCGTGTACGTAAAACACTGCAATGTACATAACAAGTTGGTTGTAAGAGCGACCTTCGAGCTTTCTACAAGACAAACGTTTGCAATTGGTTCCAAGGCAGACGAACTGTTTAAGTCAAAAGCTTGTGCACATGTAGGGTCTGACTGGGAGTATCAAGCGTCTTCAGCTTTAGGTCTCATCTGTGATTTACTTGGAAGGCCCCTACCTGAAGCCAGTGCTTAACAATTTGCATCATTCGGCAGTGGGAGATTAACTAGCCCGAAGGGACAGTGATTCAGGTATTACTGATTGATTCTGATTGATGCTGAGCGCAACGGATGTACCCGTTTGCATTCCTCGATGCATGCCCGTTCCTAGCCCAGTAATTTCTTCCAATCGCTGAAACGTTTACAAAAAGTTTGTCAATAACCATAAGTTATCGATTGTAGATCGTGATGGCCAAAGCACGGGGTCAAGCCTCCTGACCCGAAATGTGCGTACGCCGTCGTGCCAGGTATTCTGGACGCATTCCCAACAGAGTGCTGAGGTAGTTCGTTAACCCGACTTAGTTAGGAGGCCTGTTTTGGGGGCAAGTCCTTTAGGCTGGAAACCGGAATCTCTGTCTTGGTCCATACTTTGCAGACAACGGATAATTCCCCTCTATTTCACTGACCGGAAATGCTCAATGCAAGCAAGCAATCGTCAAGACTACTCAAAGCGGCCAATGAAACTGACATGGGCAGACCCTCGTTTAGGTGGGAAACGACATTCCACGACTTCCACGCGAAACACTTTCAACAGCGCTAGCTTTTGTCTGGGTTGCGTTGTTTTTTATTCCCATACGGTCGCTTCATGCAGAAACAACAATCGTTTTTGACGAGATGGTAGCGTGTGATGTGCACAAAAGATGTGAGGTTAGGTGTGTAATTTAAATGTTGATAAGGAAACGCGCTACGTCTGACAATGAGGTACAGGATGGTATGAGGAAATTGAGCAATGTAGTTCAGTACGCAGTCTTACGTTATGTGGAACCAAATAATGTGGACAAATAAGATGAAAATCATGTTACCGGACCATGATCATAATGCTGCATTTAATTAGAAGGAAAGCTCATAAAGTTTCACTACTTCAGTTTTCATTGGAAGGTTTTCCTACGCACCATACGCTGAAGAGTAGCTTGCACTGACTTCGGCATTTTAATGTGTTAACCAGTGTTCTCACAAAGATTATCGCTTAAATTCATCGGTTCTCAGATAAAAGTGACTTTAGATGAGACCCAATCGTAAAAAGTCCGCGCCTTGAATAGACTTCAACCAAAGACAGAAATAGCATACCTACATGCGTCAAGTTCTGTACCAGGTGAGCTACGTAGCCACTACGGAAGCTCAGAAAATTCACATTTGGATTATGTTATTCACCCGTCCCACTATCTCATATTTAATCCACCGAATGATCCAGGGGATAGACTGGCCCCGCAAGATTTCTTCAACAATTCATAAATCAGCTAAACTACCTATTAGAATTAACTTTCTCAGCGATCGACACCGCATAATCTAACTTGTGGATATGTGTCGCGGTGTTAGGGGGAACCCGAATTCCAGACAAACAGTAATCAAACCTGAGCTTTCAGTCCAGGCAAAAGTGGGTGGTTACTGACCTCAGTGTCAGACAGAGTCAACCATCGACGAATCCGAGCGTCATGCCAGTATGACGATACAGGTCACTGGTGAATGCCAATGCTTTAGCAATGTGAAACAGATATCACGATAATTCTGCATTCTGACGAAGCAACCAACTATGTCAAATTTCTGGGGCAGCCAGCGTAACTTGCCCGGGTGAGAACAGCCTTCATTATTCTGTTGACTATGCGGCACATGTCATTTTATTAGATTCGGCTTTGTTTTCGAAGTACGATTCCAACAAGTGCAACTGAGCAGGGCACGATAAAATAAGACTTCATTTGTGTAGTTTGGTGTGAACAGTATAGGCGACGGATTGTTTTGCCTGAAATGAAAATCCATCTGATTGAAACCCAATGGCAATGCGATTACTAAACATGTTACCTGGTTGACAAACGTAAGTCAGGAATAAATTGTAGGCTGTTCTGGTGCGTTCAGAAGAAAGCCTGTTGACATGCAGTTGCATTTACCGTGACTAGTTAACCAACCACAATTGGAAGATTCGGTTTCTTGCGCACGTGCGCAGAAATTACAGCTCTCCCAAAATCAGACGACTTCTCCGTGTGTTCACAAAAGAACCAGTTTCGATATATTGTGTACAGGAGAGAGGAAAATAGGTCGTCTCAAGTATTCTTTAAGCTTGCATCCTTAATGAAGTAACCAGTACGAAAAGATGGTGCATATGATCTAGTCAACATAATAATCATGTCTCTACAACCGTGTGAACAGGAAGACAGTTTCGGTCATAAGTGACAACAATCAGAGCCTAATACCGTGAATTTTCTAATGTAGCCGAACGTCTTAGCAACAATGACTTTGTTTTTCATACTAGTTTGCATGGTTCGGTTGATCCTGTTAAAACTATTGTACATGACCAAACTGGGTCAGTTTTCCACCTGCCTCCGATAGGGTATCTTTCTGCTTTAATCGCAATAACACGTCTTTTCAAGAGAGTTCAGTAAAGGAATGCTACGTGAAAATTAACGTCAGATTGATTGTTGACGTGTAGTTAACGTAGTCTTGTCGATATAGAGTAGTCCGATAGCATATCAAGAAATACTCGAATCTTTACGCCGTTTCCACGTTGAAACTAGCCTCACTTCCACCTTGGATTACACAGATGGTTTGCCGCTTTTTTTCTGATCACTGTGAACATGAAAGACGAATGGCTTGTCCTTGACTAGTCTATGCTCGTATATTCCTTCTGCCGTTGTACTACGGAATGTGTGGGTTCGGATGAAGCAAAGAGCGTCTCTTCGACTGGCTCGAAATCACTTCGATCAAACGTACTTACAGCGATTTAACTGAACATCTTGTCGGTATGGAGCATCCAGTTTACACCAAGCTGACCTTTGGTGTGGTGCTGACTGTCCACCCCAGCTAGCCACCGACTACTATTGTATTACGCAATCCGGTTTTTTGTTTCTAAAACAAAATTTCATTCGTCGTAGTCAAAGGTCACATCTCGAAACTTCAATGCTGAATAATGAAAGAACTGTAGTTGATTCTGTAAACCACTAATCACCAAAACTGGTGACTTTCCGTTTGAGTGTTTTAACCTGTGCTGTTTAGAGTTGTGTACTCAGTACCACAGACCAGTGGCATTCTGTTCCATCTCATTCAGTTTTCCAACTACTGTTTCAACTTCGGTGAACATTTAAAAATATATAGATGATCTGATTAAAGGTTATCAGAAACGATTGTTCCTTACTGGTGTTCGAATAGAGGAAACATTGCTTGTGGTGGAGTACTCAATGTCACATACAGGATTCTCTTGCTGTCGTGACCTGAGGAATACAACTTCTCGGAGCATCTGGGTATCCATTTTAATTCTGGTCCACTGACAGCGTCTTATTCCTGACAGATACGCATCGTCAGATCAAGGGTTCTCCAGCATCTACTTACTTTGATAATGTCATCAAAAAACGTGTGAGACAGTTGCAGACAGAGGCTACCTCCGGATGTCCACTGTTCTATGTATCTTGTTTTCACTCGATTTACTAGGTGTTCTTTGTGGCAGCCTGGAAAAAGTCAGTAACTGCCATTTCGTCCTCATTATGCTTATCGGGGCCTGTCGTCCCAGTGAGAAGGGTAGTTACGGGTGACCAATCAATCACTGTAAATGCGCTTGATTTGTGCACCAAGTTCTCGAATTAACATGATTCCGCCCTAATCACTGTATTTTTTCAGTTTCAGGTAAACCGCTTTTCAAATATTTGTGATCCACGTTGTCGAGGTTGTGAACACAGTAGTGTTGACCCAGCATCAGTTTTGCTGAGTTAAGCGCAATTTGGTCCGACTGTCCCACCAACGCGACTCCGCGTGATTCATGTGACCACTGGGGCATGCACTAACGCGCACTCCGTCCGCCAGATTCTGTGGGCAAAAGCCGTGCGGCCTCACCGTAGCACGACCGAACATGCTAACTCGGCAAATCACTTAGACAACGGCCGCATGCGCACACCGGTGAGACGGCCCTCTCAGCACGACCTAGCGATCGATAGGCAGACATGCCGGTCACACGGCATTAGCTAGGTAGTCTACCGAGCGTGTGGATCGTGCGTTGGCTAGTGTCACATGATCAAACAAAGAACGAATGTCGTCGGTCCGGGGCCGACGCGTTGGCTGGCCGGCAGCACTTATCGAGCGTGGTTAGTGGTGCGGTCTGTTTTTGACCCGGCATGGAGCAGACGGGAAGATCAGGGTAACTTGCTAAATCGTAGCCACGGCTGGATTCTCACCAAACGTCTGCTACTTTGTCGGGGCTTGTAACTCCAGCAGCAATATTTTTGAAGCTATATTTTGTCACACCATCGAACGTGCGTCCGAAGTGTCGTTTGCTGATGCTGCCGCCACTTACCGACCAACTCAAACAAAGCCGGCTACCAGCAGATGGTACCTCAAATTATTGGACTTACACAGTCCTGTCTGCAGTGAAACTGTTCTCGCCGATTCGATTACTGTGGAGGTCAGTTTGTCAAAGTTCACCTGGTCGAATGTGCGGCGAGGCACACTGGTTGAGATCGACGACCAAACTGTAGTCAGTATTAGGACAATCGAAGGAGTTCTAATCACGTAACCACCCTTGTTACAAAAAAGGCTATTAATTGATCAGTGGTTAGAAATCAAACAATTAACGGGTAGCAAATCAATCTAGAATCACAATGTGATCGTGTGTAACCACCGTTAAGCGTATACATGGAACCCTAATATGGGCAACTGTGTCTTGCTATAAACCGGTAATGGGAATTTTTCTGGATAGGCAAAAAGCCGTGGCTGAATTGTGCTTATACAGCGTGTGTACAAAATGAATTGTGCATATAAATACGAAAGATAGCAACAGCAGAACGATACAACCACGACACACTGTCGTGGTGACTTGGGGCGAATGCACTGGCTCAGAGCTAACTCGTTCTTCTTTGAAATTCGGATGTGTCCTCCCTTTGTAGGCACTGAAGTTGCCGATCCGTCCGAAGAGTATACTAATTCTCACGCGACAGGACCTATGTATCTAGCACTTCATTTTGTGTCGGTGTATTTCGTGCTATGAAGGTGCACATTTTGGATACATGGAAAGGTTAGACTGACCATCAGATGTTGAGTCTTCCTCGAATAAACCATCCTGGCATCAGGATTTAGGGTGAGTGAAACTGGGTGCTATTCACTTGCAAAATTCCAACCCTTTACTTGCTACAAGAACGGAAGAAGTGGAATTTACAAGTGTCCGAGTGTGACACTCAGCTTTTTAATTACCATCTAGGTCATACGAAATGCTAAAAGCTTGCTCAACGGATGGCTTTCGCAAGGTTATGTGTAAATACCCCCATCCGAAATGCACGTTACTACACTCGTTATACAATAAGGTCACCCGGATTAACTTCCTTTTGTCTTCGAAGCCAGTGATGCGTCAATGATGAGTCCATGAAAAATAAATTTCTACCCATAGCGGGCGATGCACATGGGTGTGCTGGTGTCTGTCAAAACTTTAAAATACTTCATCGCCTGTTTCACGTCGATGAGTCTCCTCCCCGACCTTTTCGCCTCGTCCGCATGGTATCTTTCGGTTTCCTCAAATGGTGCTTAAGGTAAGTTCCAGAATTCTGGTCTACTTTGACAAGCTCTCTTATGCTCGAACTGAACCAGTTAAAGTCAGTAGTACGTTTTATGCAATGTAGGAAGTGAGTTTTCTGCTTTTCTCTGATCACACATCCAACAAACGAAGGTCAAACAACTAAGTCAACATCAGTCGCACGATAATAATGGTCACCACTAACGAGGTAACGCATCGCGAGATGCCAAATATTTTTTCGCGCGAAAAAAGCTACTAGACGACATGATACCTCATTATAGCGCTCAGTGTTAGTAGTTTTTCTCTTTTATCCCGATTGCTTGCAAACGAGGTCTGGTGCGAACCCTGTCTCATGGAGCTCGACAAATCTGCGCCGGTGACTGTTTACAAGGGGAGGAGTAGAAGTTAAAAGACGGTTTTCACGGGGAATTTGTCGATATCCACAACCAGAAAAGACCCAGCAAGGCCGCCGTGTGTACGGTTCCTAAGAGTGACTATATCATAAATAACATAAGCGAAAAATTCCAGTCTGCCCTAACTCGCACATACGTGCGGTTAAATTACGACTGCTACTCCCAACTAAGAGCTTTCTGATACAAATCTGCATAGCAGACTAACGTTTACGACAGTGAATGGCTTAAAGCACAGTTGAGTGGTTGGTGTGCGCGACGATCCAACAGACTGGCAACTGAGAGAGTGAACCGATATTCTACCTCGCTTTTTGTAAGGCGGCATGGAAACAAGTCACGTTATTTGACCCTGTCAGTTCATGTGACGTGTTACTGAGCAACCGAACACCAGAATTTCTCGCGTTCTCCACGACACTACTAGTCAGTATTCGCCCTCCTATCCTGTGTGTATTCCTAAACTGTTCACCCAGGTAGTGTGTCCGCCTTGGAACTGACATCTGTCCTTCTTTCATGCAAAACCCGTTTTTAATGTTGTTTGTAACCGCATGCTATATACATATGCGAATGTCTTACGTTCGCAAATGAAGGAAGCAAAAAGCTGTTAAACGAATCGTCAGTGTCTAGCGGTATAGGTCGTCTATCGTCAATGGCTAACTGGGTCAAACGAACAAGGCGTTTTGAGTAATATTGTTCATGAACCTCATGAAAACACACGTGAACGACCACAATCGGTATAATTCGTGAATAAGTACTACAATTGCGTGGTCAATTCAACAATACGAAAACTGGGTTTGTGTGCAATTCGAGCTAAGTGATAGACGGCAGAAGAAAAGGATGACTCAAATGCATGCTCAAAGATGACTGTGCTTTGATCTGGTGAAAGATGTAGAAATGGTATTAGAAACTTGCAAATGAAACGGCATAGGTGTTTTAGATGGAATCATAGCTGTGTAAAATTTTTGAAGTTCAACCACGTGAAAATCCGATTCAACCCTATCCCTTCCAATTGTTTGCCCTTGTACATTACATTTCCCCTGCCTCTTACTGTTAACTGGGCCTTAACCCATATGTCTTTGTTTTAACTCGTCAATTCGATGGTGGTGCGAATAATCATTTGTCAGTCGTACTTTGTTTGAGTGGTCCATACGTCATCTTTTTTGGGGACCAACTCGTTCCCGTTGTTTTCTAATCCACTGACTGCTCGAAAAGACCCTCTTGGGTGTGAATATCATAGTATATGATTATAGCTCATCGTTAGCCTGTTCGGCACCAAATTTTAATTCATCTCCCGGAAACGATCTGTCGATCGTATCTGTCTACTTATTCACTTTGATAATCTACTCTTATTTTAATTGTCTGGAATCGTTGGTTTATTGTTGCCCGTTGCTCAGCGTTTTCATGGAAGACCATACAATAGCTGCAGGATTTCTTCACATTAAGAAACGACTAGAAACAATAAGACCAATGAACTGTTTGATGATTATACCACTAAAATGTGACGAATGTTTTGCGGATCTAGCAAAATATACAACTTCTTTCGACAGTATGTCAGTGAAAACAGCTAATGAATAACTACTGACAGTTAGTTCAGTGGATTTGATATTTTGGAAGAGAACCGTTTCAGAACAATTTTGAGTTCTGCTGGTCGTAGTAAACATGCATTGATAAATCGTTTGGGTAATTGGTGCGAAATAGTGGAAGCTTTTAACAACTGGGCATAGGATGGGATTTGTTCGATTTTGCGGAAGTGAAAAATAATACCAACTGATTTTGCCATCTTGTTACTCAAAGTAAGCCTTAGACACTTCACAGAATGAAGTTGAGGTAGAGTTTCATAATGCACCTCTTGGACTGTCAAAATTTCTCCTTCTGTGCATAGCGATCCGTTCACATCATCGCAACCCGACATCGATGGAGCGGGTAGAAAACAAAGTGCCGGTCACGCGGCCTATAATCACGTGGGGCATAGTCACGTGACAAATATTACATACCCTCGCCTATTGCGGTGGGGTCCGGCAACAACAAGGTTGGCTAATTCAACACACGTCCAGTTTGTGAACACATCCAGTTCTCACAGCAACAGACGTTTATGCGGTCAGGTAACGTCCAAACAACATCTCAGCTCGAGGGCGTTCTAGCAACCTGGGATTGCCGTATAGTTTTATCCACGGCACTTCCACATAGTTGTCATTCCGTTTGTATGATGGGTGTGAAAACAAAATTCAGTATTTGTTTGTTTGCCACAAATAATATCTAGTACCGACTCGTTACGAACAGACCAATTAGCTATATGAATGAGTTCTTGGTGTTGTACGCTTGAAAAATGTTGAACCCAGAGTGATTCGCTTTATTTTTTCAGAGCTTCGTCCTTTACAAATCCTCAAAAGTTGAGTTCAATTCGGTTTACTGCTGATTTACGAGAGTCAATCAAGCTGAACCGTACCTAGTTGAACCAACTCACAAGTCTAAGTCGTGTGATACATCGCATACCCGCAGGAGATCCAGGCCAACCAAAGTGCACAGGCAAGAAGGCGCACCTACTGTAGCGAGAAGGCGTCCAACAAAGCACAATCTTTATTGTCCAAATCGCTAGTCACATGCAACGCGCGCTCACTCGTTTATGAGTCGTAATTCCAACCCGCAGCACCCCCCGGTTTCCGTTCACACGTCGTGTGCACTTCTAACCGGTTTACGTGTGTGACCGGTGCCTTCTATCGGAGGGTTTTCCGCTTGCCATTCCTCGTCTGTTTGTCCGATTTCGTTGCGCGATGGCTCGTCCGGCTGCTCGTGCTGTCCGCCATCCACCCAGTGTTGGCCTTGACCGTATTCCAACATCGTGTCGAGATGTTCCTCT
>QNGE01005662.1:14315-40454 GCA_008508345.1 Paragonimus westermani
GATGACTATATCGGAGCCATATGTCGACTGAAGGAGGGCGGCCAGATCCGAGTGAAATGCCTCCTTGACTTTGACGTCATTACAGGCAGTTGCAGCTTAGGCAGACATTGAATATATTTCTGAAAGTATTGCGTCTAGAGCTGGTCTGAACGGAACCTGCCAAGCGGACGGCACGAAGTTTACCGTTAACGGGAATCCAGTCTACTAATGCGGCTGAAGCCGTCGTGCTGAGGACTATATCTCCTCCCAAACTGACCGGTATCGGCGGCCGTGAAGTCACCCGAAGTGTATAACCAGTATCGGGTGGACAATGCGGGTTCTGTTAGTTCCATACGTTGACTACTGCCATGTGTTCTAGTTTCCGAGATACAGCAGACGTCGACATTCAACGGGTCGAACATTAGTGCAAGAGCGGCCTGCTGGCCTATCTGTTTTGGCGTGCAAACGTGGAAGATACCGGTAGTAATTCGCGAGAGAGGCCTGAAGCGGAATGGTAAGAAACGGAGCTTACCGGCTCAGTGTTACTATGATTAGCTACGTCTGTTGTGGGACCTGTGGAATAATGATCAGAAATGTAGGTCAGGAGGGTCCTTAGAGCTAAATTTGCTAGGACGTTGGCGGAGGGGTCAGCAGTAGCATTTTCCCGCCCATCCACGTTGCTGTATGCAGCAGATAGTGCGACCTGGTTTATACTGCGAGACGGCCGATGCAGTATGGAATCACTGGTGTGGTGATTATTCATGGTTGTATGTGGGCTGGGATACTGCCAGGACGTCCAGACCTAGACAGAAGAACGATAAGGGTTCTCAACCAGAGCCTTTGCCTCAAAAGCCTGTGCCGCATGGCAGCGGGTGGGTGGCAGTGTACCACTAATGGTACGTTTCTCGGAAAAAGGGATCAATCTTCTTCCAACTTCCAACCTGGAAAATCGAGGGACTGTGTTTTGTCAGATATCTACCTATTAGCCTGTCTGATATGAGTCACTCTGTTTGTGCGGTCGCTACACAGTCCACTTTAGCCTAATAACTAATCGAGATGCTCAAGCCGTCACACCGGGTCAAGGTCCACTCTGGGTGTGATGAGATCAGTGGTCCTCAGTGATGCTTAACTGCGACAACCATGAAGAGGGAGCAAGCACTCTACAGAAGGAGGGAAGAAAAAGAAGGGGAGTGGAAGGGCCCTAACTGATAAAAAATAGCTACCTCTATATTCAAACACTTAGCATGAAGGTGTCTACATCTAGCAAACAAGCAAGTCAACCTGATATGTCATCAGCAACACAGACAACTTACGGATTTCACTGCCCAGCGTCATTAATTGCCCTCAATTCACATACAGATCGGCCGAACGACGACGACATTCACGCCACTGAACCCAAGCGGACGCCATCTCACCTAACCTCTACAGGCACCGACTATACAGATTAAGGGACCCACAACCTGGGGGAAGAACCCGACTTAAATTGGCTAGCTTTTTGGTGGACGACTTCGTTTCTGTAAGCCTGGTCGTCTGTCCACTTCGCACTTCACACCAGTCGGCCACAGTGCCGCCTAAGAGTGCTCAGTGTGGCAGATGACTAGCTGGCATTCTTAGTAAGTCTGTGCGAATTTAGGGAGCGGATGGAAGAATTCGGTGGGCAATCATTACAAAACACCGGCCTCCTAAACTCTCGAAGGCTTATTGGCTGATGCCACACAATGCGAGCCGCCAGATGCACGCATCGGTTGTCAGATACCTGAAGACGGTTCACCTCTTCTACCCTGAGCTGCCATGTTTCGTTGTCGTACAGTAATACCGCCCTCACTGTCGCCTGATATACGCAATCCATAAGCCTCAGAGAGAGGTAGCTGTCTCCAGAGGTGCTCTAGCTTAGTGATTAATGCTCTAACTTTTAAAGAAGGTGGTGAAGTATTAGTAGAGGCCTTGAGTCATTTGTTTCACCTTGTGTGGACGACGAAGACCATCCCTCCATGCTGGGGCCGCGCAGTAATAGTCCCTATAATCAAGGGAGGCATCAGGGGCTCTTGCGAAAATCATAGGGGAATTAATTTGACCTCGGTCATTTCTAGGGTTCTGGCATCCGTTATACTTAGTCGACTTACTGCAGTTCCAGAGGTAAACATTAGGGATGAACAGGCAGGGTTTTGCCCTGGGTGGATATCTAGTGAACACATTTGTATTCTTCGTAAAATTCTGGAGCAACGCCACGCGTACCACCGGCCAACAATAGCCGTATTTCTCGAGTATAAAAGTGTTTGATTTCTGGATCAACTTGCAGCTATAGAGTTACTTAAACGCACGATTGTATCGATGTCTTACGTAGACGTGCTATTGGCGTTGTATGCATGCTTCAGCCTAGAGTAGGGTTTGCGATGTGCCCTGTGGTGGTCTAAGAACCAGGAGCGGCATACTTGTGGGCCGTCGGTTTTTAGCCATTTATGTTGAATGGTGTTAGAGGAAATTATGGAGCCTTGTACACGGCACTCACACGATGCAGGCATTGACTTCCTACATGGTAGAAAACTGGTCGACCTTTTCTCTGATGTTTTGTTGTTTGACAGTCTGATATCTCTAACGATAGGAGCGCAACTAACTGAAACATGGTTGTTGTGTGTATAAGACAACTGAGAGACCTGTGCTACTTTACAGCTGCCAGACATGGCCGCTCAGGGTAAAATGCGTGAACGGTCTTCAAGCCGCGTCGGGTAGCAACAACGGATAAGTAACGGAGTGGCGGATAGTGATTGTCAAATGGGCTCTCTTGTTCAAGTTTATGCATAGTTAAGCCATTTTCTCAGAATGTCGGCTAGTCGTCTGCCACAGCAAGCACTATGTTGACGCTGTGGCCGACTGGCGTAAGGTGCGAAACGGGCAGATGAGAAATAGATAGACAGAGAAATGTAGTTGTTCACCTAGGGGCTGGTCACTGTAGATCGGGTTTGTCTCCCGGGCTGGAGATCGCGCGACTCCCAGAGTCGGTGGTTGCAGAGGCTGGATGAGGTGGCGGCTACTCGGGCTTAGTGGCGTGAATGTTTTTGTTTGTCGGACTTGTATGTGAAGTAAGTGCACCTAATGACGCGGGGCAGTTACGGTCGTAAACAGTCTGCCGTGTTGATGACGTCGTACTTTCGCTTGTGGCTCAGTTGTTTGTTTGCGAGGTGTAGGCACCTTGATGTTAAATGTTTGAGTGGAAACATGGTTGCTTTTGGCAACTAGGTCCCCTTCCTTACTTTTCCTTGAATGATACTTCTTCCAGATGGTTGTGTGGTAAAGCATCAGGGAGAATCGTATATGTATTGCTGTTTCTGATTTGATCGCATCCCCAAACAATAAACAACAAATGCTGAAAACCGAAAACGATACAGACAGGTTGAATGGTCAGTAATGTCTGGTCGTTCTAAAGACGTGCCGACGGAATTTGTCATCACCTGTGCGATGTTCTTGTCACACCTTGTTACTGTTCGACAACAGCAATTTCTGAGTTCACTTAAAGAGCCTCTTTCGCGTCGGTTGGTACAGTTTTACAGCCGTATTTGACGGCGTAGGTATGTACCATACGGAATATCAGATCAGGAGACTCAGTTCCTGATTGTTAAAAATATCTGTCTTGATAGTTCAGATTGGTAGTTGTTATGTCTGATATCGACGTCCAGTTTGCAGATGTCCCATTGTCAGGAGGTGATGTCATCATCGCATAGACACTTCGACCCGAGTGTTTACCCGTATACAACCAGAACCTTACACACCGATGATGTCGCTTCGTTTACTGAGGACGTTTGTAATCTGAACGCCAAGCTAGGTGAATAATTAAACCAAGGAGTCCTGTTATGTCTAGTTTGAAACTGAAGAACTGTTTTCAGTCGGTTGTTTGTTGTGTTGGACATTTTCCGGTTTAATCGTTTTTCATTTTCGATTTACGCCTTCTATACTCCTGCTTCTCTGCTTTTTTTAGGAAACGAAACCGTACAAAAACGATCCCCAAATAATGGCCATGACAAGCCTGGTGACAGCTTACCAAAACAACGACATCACTGAATTTGAGGCGATTCTGCGCAGGGAGCGCGATTCTATTATGGAGGATCCTTTTATTCGCGAACATATAGAGGATCTACTACGGAATATACGAACAGAAGTTCTGATCAAGCTCATCCGACCTTACACACGAATCCGCATCCCTTTCATCTCCCAACAGCTGAATCTGAGTGAAACAGAGGTTGAAAGCCTTTTAGTCGCCTGCATCTTGGATAACACTATCCAGGCCAAAATCGATCAACAGCAGCAAATATTAGTTCTGAGTCCAGAAGCCAAATCTGAGGCACGCTACCAAGCATTGGATAAACTTGCCGTACGATTGCGTCATTTACAAACTGCGATGGGTAATCGGTTGCCACTGGTTGGCTAATGTGTGATATTCCGTGACGTGCTTAGTGGTCGGAAACAAAACCATGGATAATCCTATCCTTTACGAACCGTGGCCGCTCAATCGTTATTGCGCGCCTTGGTTCCGATCCTGAGAAGATCCATTTCACCTTATAATTGCGAGATAATTACATCCAAACAAGATAACTGTTGAAGATACTGTTTTTCACAAATAGATGACTATTTGTACTTTTCTGCGTCATGGGTTCAGTTTGTTTATTGAATAGGCGTAGAATTATAAGATGGCTCCAAATGACTTCACTTTTTACCATGCACCGTTCAATTTAAGTTTCAAAAGTTCTTGTGACCCACTATGACTATCTCGCATAACAGGATACGTCGTCAGTGTGCAGTCATAATTTTAACTCAATCTCACATCTAAGGCGGGACCCGTGCGATCGGTCGTCAACAGACACGAACAACTCTTCGAAGACGTGCTTAATCAATCTTTAGAATTTTCTGCCGGTTAGTCAAATTTCAGCCGATCCAAACGCTGTTCAGAATTGATTACCTATGCTTGGGTAATCTTATGGGCCACATTTTTGTATGCAGAGTGCACGCTAAACACCGTAGCCCCAGGTTCTTTTAGGGGCAGAATTTGTCAAGGAAGATGTATGGATTGACGCATTCAGACTGTACGATGCAATCATAGTAGCTACACATCACTACGGCTTGCTCGTTCGTTGACTGCATTAGTTTGAGATTCGTCCAAAGTCGCCCGTTCAACACCCGATGCTTTTGTGTATACACCGGTTTACCACGTAATTTTGGTGGTCCGACAGGTTGTGGCTATACGTGCACGCCTACATGCAGTAAGGCCCTAGGCAGATCACTTGATAGATCAGTGTGAACGAAACTCATCCTGCGATTCGCAGTCGATGAATCACTGGGAGCTAGTCTTGCTCACCTTGACATTGTACATCTGCATACGGATATTGCCGGTAAGCACTGTGGGTCAGTGAGAAACCGTTGATCCACATACAGCCGCATTTATTGTCATTCCGTGGAGACTGCATCGCAAACCAGTGCAAATAAGCACACAGCCGCTGAAATGCCGTAGACGGACAACCTTGGGCTCCTCTCAGGTGGACGGGTCTTATTACCCAAACGTGGCAAACCATCCACCGACGTTCTGTGCTTTGCTCTGATCAAATTATATTGTACACCCTACATATAAAACAGCACTCCACTGTGCTTGCCACATCGAAAGTTAGGATGAATACACACGCTCCAAATAGAACGCTCTTTTTTCACCTTGTTTTATACCGTAACTCGTGTGGTCGTTCGGGGTTTTGGAAAATTGATCGAAACAACCAAGCTGTGAACTTAGGAGATAAAACAACTAACTTAGCGGATCAAACAATCCAGCAGTTATGTACACCAAGATAATCACGGTCTCAGTCAACATTTCATCGGCTACGCTAGCTGAATCATGGTTTTTGCGGACCTCAGGCCACGTGGTTTGAACAGGCAGCATCTTACTGGGATAATACAGTCTGTTTGTGACTTAGAAGTTTCGGCACACCGGGTATGTAAGAAATGGCCCGAATTCCGTGGAAAACTTACCTGCCTCAGCTTCTACAGCTGCTTTTTATAATGATGTAACAGCTGAGTCCACTAACTTCACGGTTAGCTTCGTGAAGGGATCGTCCAAACTGGATTCGTTTCGAACAATCATTTCGCAAGAGAGCGGTAAACACGCATAAGTCAGGAACACACCAGCGATCTCCGTGAGCCAACACCAAATTCGTGTCTAGTCCATCCCAAAACTCTTGGTTATTCCTGAGCTGAACTGTGAAAAGTCGAGCTGGTGGTCGCCTTCATTACTGGGCGAATTGCCTCGACTCTACTCTGCTTAACCTAACAGAAAAAGGATTGTGTGTAGCTGGTGAGTGCAATTCGCAGATTTAACGACACTGTCAAGTGAAAGAAACAAAGCTTGATTGAACCCTGGTATCTCAAATTCGTTTTCTATCCAGCCACATGGGATCAAAGCATCGGAAGTTAGTTAGAAGAGAAAGCCAATATCCTTTGTATGATACTGGTAACGAGCATTTATCATTGGTTAAATAGATCTATACGTGGGTGTATATCATTACGCGTCATTCCGCTTTCCCCTACGGAACATGAAGATCGGGCGTTTTAGGAGAATCACTGTCGCGAGAAAGGAGGGCTACTGTAGCGACCCAGTTTGCTTATTGCTAACTATGTTAGAGCTATCATTGTATGTGCTTAAACGAATATAGACAGCGACAAGTACCCCGTACACTCGAACGTACTACTCCCTTGCATGCTCGCTTGCCGTTCCGCTGTTATTTGCTCACTCTTACGTCGACTACGCGTGTCGACAACACACTCGTTTACTCGTTGCGTTATCCGTAACCGGCCTGCTTTGGTTTATTTGATTATACACTGCCACACTCCAACTATCTGCGCTTATTTCTGGTGGGATATGTAACAAAAGGTGGTTAATATGTCATTTAACTCCCCGTCACCAAGCATTTGTTGTTTATTGTTTGGGGATGCGATCAAATCAGAAACAGCAATACATATACGATTCTCCCTGATGCTTTACCACACAACCATCTGGAAGAAGTATCATTCAAGAAAAAGTAAGGAAGGGGACCTAGTTGCCAAAAGCAACCATGTTTCCACTCAAACATTTAACATCAAGGTGCCTACACCTCGCAAACAAACAACTGAGCCACAAGCGAAAGTACGACGTCATCAACACGGCAGACTGTTTACGACCGTAACTGCCCCGCGTCATTAGGTGCACTTACTTCACATACAAGTCCGACAAACAAAAACATTCACGCCACTAAGCCCGAGTAGCCGCCACCTCATCCAGCCTCTGCAACCACCGACTCTGGGAGTCGCGCGATCTCCAGCCCGGGAGACAAACCCGATCTACAGTGACCAGCCCCTAGGTGAACAACTACATTTCTCTGTCTATTTATTTCTCATCTGCCCGTTTCGCACCTTACGCCAGTCGGCCACAGCGTCAACATAGTGCTTGCTGTGGCAGACGACTAGCCGACATTCTGAGAAAATGGCTTAACTATGCATAAACTTGAACAAGAGAGCCCATTTGACAATCACTATCCGCCACTCCGTTACTTATCCGTTGTTGCTACCCGACGCGGCTTGAAGACCGTTCACGCATTTTACCCTGAGCGGCCATGTCTGGCAGCTGTAAAGTAGCACAGGTCTCTCAGTTGTCTTATACACACAACCCTTATGTTTCAATTAAGTGCGTTCCTATCGTCAGGCATGTCCTAGATTAGCGAACACCGAGGATACGTGCTTTTGTCTTATCCCCCGTTTCAACTGTGGCTGTTACAAATGCCCTATGTAGAGAAACCGGCCAACCTTCATAAATTCACCATTCAGCATTGCATGTACGCACTCACAACAATCCTGCAGGAACATGGGAGTTGCAAAGCCCACTTCTAGGTACTTCGCAGAGAGTGAACTGGCGTCTCTAACGTTGTCCATGCTACATGAAAATGGTCGAAAAACACCTGACAGTAGGTCGATGTTACTTTTCTTCACAAATGATTCCAATGTGCTAGTTAACTGAAATGCGGCATGTTTTTATAGTACACCGCCGATAATGCATGATCACTACTGTGCACACATTGGCGTTACCATTCACATTCCGTTGGCTTTGCTCCCTTTTAAGGCACGCGGTGGCCATTCTACTGGTCTTGAGGCAACTAGCTCAGCTCAGAGAAAAGCAATTTTTTCCTCCGGTATACTTTCGGACAGTAAGGTCAGGTATGACTTGCTCGGGAAACAGCTTTGAAATGCGGTGGTTCAATCGTGACGTGTGCATTGGTACGACCACAACCCTGGGCCAAGGGGTGATAATCGAACATTAAGACAATAGCCTCGTTCGATTCTCATACGGTGACGATGGCTCGTCATTTGATGTAGACCACATACAGAGGCTAACCAGGCCCAGTTTTATGGAGGGGGACTATCGACCCGCTCCCAGAAGTTAACGATTTCCAGTGCGGTCCGATCGCATTCTCAAGGCAGACGATACTCTTGGAACATACGGTCTTCGGAGGCACCAAAAAATGCGTGAGTGCGGATAATAATCCTCCTCCACAGCGTTCGCCTCGACAAGGCGATCGACTGTATATTGCCAAGCAGTGGCTGTTTTGTTGATATGCTTCTAAAGAGCACATTTTCAACTTATTCAAATGTTATCTCAAGGGTACAGATCACTGCTGGTCGTCCACCCCAACAGACGCGTGAATGCGTCTCCATTATTCGGTTTGGCATAGTTGCCGATACTTCCGGACAAAACAGGCAACGTTAGTTGCCCACTAAAGCCTTCCGTATCATTTGTTGTTTTGATTTAACCTGCCGATCAGACCAAGCATAACGCACCACACCGGATAGGAAAGAACTATATTGGCTTTCCTAACTTTTAAAAATATTGAACAAGGTATGATTCATATGTCCAGACAAAAACATATCCTGATCAACCGATGAGCGAAAACAGGTAAACTGTATTTTCCGTACATGCCAAACACACGGGGTAAGGTTTTTCTAAAGCAACGAAGCCAACAATTGGGTCCTCATTCGCAAGACCGATGACATGTTGCCAAGCCACGTGGACAACTCCTTCGGTCTTGGTCCCATTTTGCATCTGATCAACTCGTCTACGTCGCAATTCGGTGTCACCGTCCGGAAACATGCTTTTAGCTAAAGGTTGTCGATAGATAAAAATGTGTTTTGAGGCGTCTGCCACAGCCACAAATGATGGCGGTTGTTCGTCAGCTAAAGCAGGCGACGATACAAATCGGTGATCACGTTTGCTAGCCAGAACATAGCCAAAGGCTTGCAGAGTCGCAACATGATGCCACGGTCCGTTCGTGTGTTCCTCACCATCGGAACGTCCTTCTGTAATTCGGTCTGAGCGTCTATGGAGCCAAACAATCCCATCAACATCGTGTCGAAGGCAAATGGCGTTTGTGCAAGGCCACGAACCCGAACGCTCTACTGGCACATTTAGCAACCACTGGTGTCCAGACAAGCTGACCTGAAGAGAACGGAGAGTGACCAGTGGTAAAACGGGTCAGTGATCGCCAACTTAAATTGGGCAATAATTCCGATATATACTTGTTTTTATCAATTAATAGGCTTTAAGAATACTTCTGCCAATAACATTCATACCTGATGCGTCACTTTGAGACCTTCTGTGACGAACCGTTGTAGTGTAAGATCATCTTCTTCATCGTCTAACGGAAAATCTACTTCTTCCAGCTGGTCTACGTTGAACGTGGGTTTCAATGTACCATTGGGAGCAGTGGATGCGACATCATCATTGGAGGCCGTCGGTTTTAGTCCGTCTTGCATGTGCTCAACTTCGCTTGCCGAGAAATTTTCGCGCGATGATCGGGTTAACCGCTGATTCAACTCCACGTCATGTAGAAGACGAGGCCAGTGCAACATGTGTTTCTTGAACAAATGCACTTCCAGGCTTTCAAAAGGATGATGAAATGCAGGGTAACAAAGATATAAATACTTTCATATAAGGGATAGTTAATGACACTTAGACTCAGATATCACTGCTCTAGTGTTTAATGATGGTCAGACTCGAATTGACACTTCGCAATCAACTCTACTTGCTGCTGGATTTGCCAAACGCTTATAGACAAACAAGACTCGAACAGACTTTGGTTGTAGTACGGTTGCCAGTTCGATTATCTTTATTCGACGACCTTGAGGGTAGGAATCATGCGTGTACGCATGCATATGATGAACGAGCCTGCAGAGAAATTAAGACTAACAGGCTATTAAAACTCCCCAGATGTGTCCAAGTGAAGTAGTGCGGACACGAAGCTATTTTCTGCTATTCATTAAGAAACTTTCAGTAAATTATGAAGCGAATGTTTTGATTCGAAGTGTCCGACCCCCAGCCTGCAACGCGTTCAAGCGGATCAACCTGCTTAGTACGTCGGTTTCCTGATAGCTATAGTAGAAATGCTTCCTCACGAAGAAACATTCTCGTTCAAGTAACATTTTTACGAGATACAAAGCTTTTTTCTAAAGCACAACCACTGAAGAAATATACCCTAAAACTATAGAGGAAACGCTTTTTTGGACTAGTTTCTCAGGGAGGAACAGTACAACAGCTTTGTCGTACCAAGCCCAAAATGCTAATGCATTAACCGAAAGGGGAACTCACTCCACCGTAAGTACCCCCCTGGAGTAATGCTTACACACATCACCCTAATAAGCTAAGTTTTGATCCACCCCCAAACAAAGAACCTGGTCTAAAGTTTATTCAGCAGTAAGTTACTCCCTGAGCAGCGCCAAATCAAAGTCAGGAAATGTTCGTCGGGACGTCCTTCAGGGATGGCTTTGCAAATGTGAGTGCGCAGTGGATATAATCAACTCCATTTCCCGACCTGTGCATCGGTGATTGCTGACCCAAATGGAGCAGTAGCAATACGGACTAGAGGCTCTTTCAACATAAAGAATCATAATTTGTCAGCTTTTGATGCTTCTCAAGACGAAAAAACCAACTAAACGTCATTCCCCGATACACAAATGTCTTCCTCATATTGCGCTTCGTAAGCTGGTCCTACGCCCAGATAAACTTGACTGAGATTCAGTTACGTTATTCGGAACTTTCTGCGGACAAATTGTCACCATGTGGGTCTTGTCCGGACGTAGGTAGCTTGAAAGTATGCTGTTGCACGGTAAAAAAAGCTGGATGGTTTGACGCCAACTGGTTTATGGACTTGCTTTCTATTCTTTAGTTCAAGGGGCTCATAGATGATATAGCATCGTGTCCCTCAACGTGTGATTCATCGTCAGTTACAAGGAACTGTATCCCTTTTAGCCACCGAGGACGAGTTTGACGGGACTACGGCATTCATCATGAGCGCATGTCTATTTTGCTAGTTTTCACAGAGCGAATTCTTATATCGATGAATCCCACTGTCTTATAATGCTGCCCCCCAAGAAGGAACACTCGTTCTCTCTACAAGGTTTTCCCTATACTGATTAATCTTAAGAAGTCATCGTATGCTGGGATCAGTCCAACTGCGTCATTTCACTGGCACAATTTTCTCACGCTGTTTTGTCTGGCTGTTTGTCCGTTCATGTTCAGTGCCCGTGATCAACGAAATGAACATTAAAAAACAAGTGTTGATTTGATAAGCAACTTGCACCACGGGTTACAAGCTTCTGTTTCGTGACAGGTAGATGCAGTTTGCAACTTGACCTAACGACCGCCTGGGGATTGTTGTCAGCCGGATGGCCTGCAATTACATTTATGATTGATTTTCTTCAAACTATATCGGTCTATAATGGATGGTCTTTTGATTCTCCTGATCAAGTGCTGGCTAATCGTAAGAAGGTTACGTAATCTGACCTTGTGCAAACGAGAGGCGTTCGTTTAATCGCTTCAGTAACCTGGGTCGTTGATTGGCTCACTCGAGCGATATACAGATATCCAACATCCCATTGGCTTCCACGAACACAAAGAGGCATGATGATCATGAATTTTTGGTATTTCATTACTATAACATCCTGGTGTTATTTCGACGAAAACGATGTGCTCTAAGACTAAATGGAAATTTTCGACGTCTTGAGATCTTGATAAATAAGCTTCTACAAATACGGGACAGTTCAAAATTGCACTTCAGTGGAGCAGAGATCAAATGATTGCCAAATTTATTGTTAACAGGATGAAACCAATGTGAACTAAGTTCGTCAAAACGTTTCAACCACCTCGGGTGGCCTTCCTCACGAGTGCTGTAATCGATTACAACACTCCTGAGGAAGGCCACTCGAGGTGGTTGAAACGTAGAGTATTACAACTTGCTCGTAACGTTGTGTTATTCCCAATCTGTTTATCAATAATATGTTAAACACGACGCCCAAACTGCTCAAATTCATTCGTACTAAATTTGGTGTGGATATCTTACATTCGTCGAATCTTACCATTTTGTCTCTCGGTCGATTGTCCATAAGGCTTTCGGTTCAACAAATGCGTACAAAGGATGGTTAAACAGTGTAATTGTCTCAGACCTTGATGAACCACCGTCGTCTACTTGCTCCTCTCCGGAAGGCGATCGGTGATTGAGCGTTACTGTCAGGGTCTGTAGATGGTTTTCAACCACGGTTCTCGGGTTAATGGTGAGCTGCACCTGCTTGGATAAAAATTCCAACTCGGAGAACTGAGTACCATTCAGTTCGAAAATCACATGTATCATGCCGGATTCATCATCTGCGGAAGGTTCAGACTGGGACCATTGAAAGGGTACAGAAATCTCGGGCGGAGTAGCTATGTCCAGGTCAGACGTGGTGGACATTAGAGAGCTACGGCTACACGAAGTGGACATACATGTCTCCTTTGGTTCTGCAAAACAGGTAACCGGACAAAAATGAGGGCGTGGTTTGGTGGTTCTGACGGATTGTTCATAGAATCTTATCATTTATCACTGAAACTTGCCAAGTTACTATCAGGAAAGCAGAATTTTGTGCTCGGAGGCGCTTATTGCCAAATCGAATATAGCGCCAAAAGATAAATACCACCGAAAGCCATTGATTATAAAGTCGTCACCATAAATATGAAAACTAGTGTGATTACATTTGGTCTGTCGACAGCCTGGGGAGAACCGACTCAAGTGTTCAGTAGCATAATGCTGAGTCCAAACTGGCCAGCAGCCAACAGAGAAAGCGGGGTAAGGATCAATTTATTGCAGGTCAATCTTGGGAAGAGATGAATATTGGGATAATCAGAGTCGATAGATCAACCGATTTTCGCATATGAATCTCAACCAGATTGTATAGTGAAAGTTTTTTGTCCAGTTATCGATTATTCGACAGAGAATTTCAACTAGATTCCTTAGCACTACTTTTGAGGTCGGAATACGTTGGTAGAGGAGGCTGAAAAAAGCATGCCTAGATCTATAGCCAAGCAGACGATGCACACGGTGATTGATAATTCCTGAGTTTAAACTCAGAACCACCCTATAAAAATCACCGACCATCCTGCAGAATGCACCAGAAGGATTCAGACGCAGAACCAAATGGGCACCGCGTGTGAAGACACATCATTCGGAATGCACCAGAGATACATCAATTGGAATATCGATAATGGACGGGGACAACAGCTGCCGTTCCACAATAGAACGTCAATTTTACACCTCGTTCGGCTGTCTCACGAGCCAGATTCCAAAGCCTAAGAAGTGATTTCTATCCACTGGTTTCAAAGACAGAAACTGTCAACAAAATCTCGTACAACAACCAAACTGTACATCCCGAGGAAAGCTCGCTCGTTGGTCCTTACAACAACAAGTGTGCGTCTTTAAAATACACCACACCTCTGGAAAAGAGAACTATGTTTCTCACTTATCCTCCCGAGCGTAGCACTTGGAAGAGGTGCAAAAGGGCTACATCGGAGTTGACCGTATCGAGCTGGCGAACGATCCCGAAAATTTACAAGCAGCATAGAGGATTGATACAGTGATCCGGGAGGTGATTGGACAACCTTTATTGAAGAGGACAACCGCCTGAAGGTGATGGACATTCATAAATAAAAGCTTTCACAGTGCACTGATCAGAATCGCCACTGAATAGTGTCAGGATTTTGATGTGCCAACTGCAGGTGGAGAGGAGAAGTGCACATGTGAAAGAATGACATTAGCTGGCTCGTACAGGATGTCATCGAACTTGGGAATTGCTCAATTACAAGGCTTACTGGCCACGGATGAAAGTTGTTGTCAACAATTATATATTGGTCTACAATTTCAGCTGCTGGACAGCGCCGAACATTCGAATAAATATCCCACTCAATTAATCCCAGTGCGCAAAATTGGGGAACCATGGTCGATGGATGCGATGGGCTCCTTTTCACTGATCACGTACGGAAGCCAGCGCACCATCATCACGACGGAACACCTCACAAGGTGGGTCGAAGTAACCGACATGACCAGTAAGCAAACACTGTATGTAACGCGATGATAGAACAGATCCTCACAGATCGCATAATACCAGGACGCATCTTGATCAATTAAAGTTCTCATTTCGAAATAGAGGTATTCCGGACATGTTTGGATTGCTTAGAAATTAGCAAAATTAGCACAACGCCATACTATCCTCAATCAAGCGGATTGACGGGGTGAAACAATCGCACAACCAAAGAGTGGTGGGCGGCGATAGGAAGGTGGTGGGCATATACCACGTCTGTCAGTTGGTTAACAGATTAGCTTACAGGGAGACGAACGAATGAGTGCGCGTGAATTAGTACAGGCGCAGAGGTTGACTAATAAGAACCTGATAAGAGCGTAAGAGGTCGCCAAGGGACAGTCAAACGCAAAGTTATCTTGTCGGTGCACTGCAATCGAACCTCGGTGAAAGTTTAAGCACAGAGACCAACAGAGTCTGAGTGCAACAGGACCGATATCTAAGAATCTCCTGGCAAAGTGGAGTGGATCGTCACGGCCCAATATAATTCAATAAGGATGTGAAAAACGACCTTCAGGTTCCTGGGAGCAAGCCACGCATATGGTACCGCGATCAGAAGAGAACGCGCACCAGGTGCGTTGCATCAATAAAGCCGGTGCGCGGATAGCTGAGATAATGAACAGTGCGGGAACAACTTTTGCTGTAGCTGGAACCATCTTTGCGAGAGGAGTGCAGTGAGAATAAAAGATCACACCATGGCACTGGTAAGTAGCCGAACGGAGTTACGTATTTAGGTAGTGAAATAACCGGGGGGAAAACAAGGACCATTAGAGTGCATTCTGGCAAGAAATGGTGTTTTCCATGCATGGACTTCGCCCTGGCAACTCTGGCATCCCGAGATTACTGTTACGTGCAGATGGATGTTTGTGTCCGAGGCGGTGTCTATTTTCTGAATAAATAATCCTTTTACAGCAAGAGTACTTGGCTGGCAACACTAGTGCCTACTTTCGGTTCCCTCTGTTAGATCATCGACTCACCATCACATACCTTGTGGAACTGAGCTGAAGGCTGGAAGAGGAGTACGTGTGGTGGTAAGCAACATGAGTCGACAGTGGTGCGCTGATATGTTCATATGGTGCGATAAACAGCTGCCCACACAGCATTATGGATGGGTAAATTGGAAACGTCCCAGTCCCGATAAGCTTGTCAAGATGATCGAAGCCAAAAAAAGAACATACCACCACAAATGGCTTCAGTTGAACCGCCTGTGGTTCCGCTTACACATCTGCACCAGATTTAGATCCGAAAGGATGAGAACAAGGGACGTAAGAGACTACAATGATGACATGGCTCAGATCCAGAGGAGATGGCATGCTCTGAATATCTAGCTGTGACGGGACACTTAAAATCATTTTCAGCACCTACTAATTATCGGATCCTAGGGTTGAACAGGAGGCGGTGGCCAAATACTTAGTATACAAAACAGCTACAGGGAAAGGACGTCCTTAAGACACGATTAGCATAAGTTAGGCAGTGCACACTTCAAGGGTGCAGCACGAAGGATGCTGTGTCTGTGATCAAACATTAGCAGATGTGAAACCACAGTCAAGGTTAATAGCGTTTCTGCTTCATGAAACACCATTTCCATTTTCGCGTATATATATTTTTCTTCGTATACTCTGTTACGGCACTGAAGGTCAGCACCCTACACAAGACAGATGTCTGCGGTCACGTATAATTTTCAATATTAATAATTGACACCAAAGTAAAACAGATAACGCGTGTGTACGTTAGAAGCTGCTTTGGATTAAGAGTACAATGCAGCCCTCAGCTGAACTTAAATGACAAGTCGATACATCAGTCTACGTCGAAAACAGAACGTTTGCTGCACTATACACTGTTGGGAGGAATCACAAAGTTACCGGACAATGCCGTAGTCATCATCATCAATATCGACAACAATACATCAGTGATCCTCATTGACGCTTAAATGCCATACAATCATAAAGAAAAAACAGAACCCTGTGCAAGAGAGAAAAAGAGGACAGGAAAGAGCCTAACTGCTAAAAATAGCTACGTCTACATTCAAACAATCAACATCAAGGTCCTTATACGTCACAAACAACCGAACTGTAAGTGTAATTAAGGCGTTATTAGCAGCACACACCTTCCGACCCTAACTGCCCCGAGTCATTAGGTGCGCTTACTTCACACACAAGTCCGACAAGCAACAACATTCATGCCACCAAACCCATGTGACCACCCAACCTCTGCAGCCACAGAGTTCGTGAGTGGCACGATCTCCAGCCCAGGAGACGAACTCGACCTAGAGCGGCTAACCCTTTCGTGAAATACTTCATTTCCCACATCACCACCTGTCCATCTCGCACTGTACACTAGTCGTCCGTAGCGTCAGCAAAGGGTGCTGGATGTGACAGACAACTAGCTGGCATCCTTAGCACACGATGTAACCTCTAAGTCTGTGTGTACGTAGGAAGTAAACATAACTCGTCTGACAATCACTACCAAATATCCGCATCCTAGCCGCTTCGTTGCTTGCTCGTTGGTGCCACCCGATGCGAACGATCGAATGCACACATTGGTGGTCAAATACCTGAAGACAGTCTACGTCTACCCTGAACAACCATGTTTCGTTGTCGTGGTCAGTGGTTATGAAAGCTCTGACCAATATGGTGAACAAGTTCGGGGATGAGGAAGAAAACACTTTGTCACTTAGGTAAATGTTCACAGTTAACAGGAAATCGGTGAAACAATCACAATACTCACGTAACGTAATCCGATCACTCGATATCTCCATGATCATTTACAACGAGAGCTAGGGTGGGACACGGGGTAAGGTAATACAGAGCAGGCTACTCCCCATTGTGAAGGGTTCGATATAGCCAAATAAAAGCAAATGAATGGCAGATTACTATATGCCGGACACCAACACGTGCGATCCGACTGGTTGTGGGTTTACATTCCATTGCTTCCCTAATTTTTGTGCTTAATCAAAAAACACCGGAATAGATGGGTAAATGATGCTCTGCCTTATACTGTGCCAAAAACAGAAAATGAAACAAATCCCTAAGATGTTGGGGGCATCCTTAGATTATGCAGTTGTGTGTGAGAGAACCAGAAAAAAGACAACTAGAAGCGATAAACCGGAATACATCGGAAGTGTGACAAAGGCGCGACGGACGTAAGTTTTCGGAACTGAAAAACGTACAGCCAGTCGATTGCTCGTGCCGATCATCATACAATAGTCATACTGCAAGTGTACATGAGTACCGTTCTGCACGGTTAAACAAAGTCGTAATTAAAACGGGTTCAAGCGCGACTGCCGCCAAGTGGACGGTTTCTAATCACTTTATCGGCAGGGAAAATGCTCTTCAGATAGGTCTGGAGACCGACCTAAGACCGCTGCCCATTTCGCAATTCTATCTTCTGCACTTAAACACCCCCGGCCCACAATCAATCAACCTCGTATTTTGTTGGGAGGAGTCACTGGATCAAGATTCTACATTGTAAGCCACACTCGTTTACACCCTAGAACAACTGTCTTGCCGAAGCATCTGATATCTAGAAGGTCAAAGAACGGTGACAAAATGATATGAAAATGTGAGTGCATAAGAGGGCGTACACGGTTCTTATCCAAGAAGGTCAACCCGCAGTCATCATCCGAACCGAAAACTCTTCAGATAATCAATGAGCCATTTACAAACGGTTGTCGGCTGTGCACCACTCTGTCCTATTTAAAACCCGTGTCAATCAGAATGCACTGTTTTGTCACTGAGAATCATTGTATTCTACTCACCTACTCGCAACACACATCCTTCTGCCTACCGCAGGATTTCGGTTCTTTGAGAAGCCGTCAAGCATGGAACTCCATTTTGGCCAATCAGAAACGACGTATGCCCCAAGATTAAATGAATAGTTGCTCTTGAGCAATTGTCGTCCAAGCATCCTTGTGGTTTGAGTAGGAGAGCTCTCCCTTGACAGTTCCGTTTTCCTGTGCCATACAGATCGGAAACGGTAAGAAGCTAACGCAATGCTGACTTACATTACCTTACTAGCTTTTCAAATTTCAATTGGTGCGTACTTCGATGAACGCTAAAATGTTGTCCCTCATCATGGTGCTTAAGCTGAACCTATCTGAGCATGTTGTAATGCAAACCAAGTAATCCATAGATCAGAAAATCGACCTTTCACTTGCATAAATTAGGAAAATATGGGGAAAAATTTAACGTACAAAATTATGAAATGCAGTGTAACAAGAGCAAACGAAGTACGGAGGCTTCCTGATCTTCAAGATTAAACCTACTTACGGGTGACTCGAACAGCCACTTCCGAATCCAACGAGTCGAAGATTGCACAGAATGATTTCTCAGCACAAATGTACAGCGCGTCTGTGTCATGACTGAGTGAAACGTGATCCGGAAAGCTAGCTCCCACAAACCGCCGATATTGATACAACACCCACTCGGTTGATGGAGCTGTTTCAATTACACAATATGGGAAACAAATGGAAATGAACAAAATGGATGGTGGGATTAAAATGGCTCATATCTGCGAGAGAATCGCACAAGGCTGATACTAAATGAAGTCACGGATTATGGTCCAAGTAACAAGTGGTGAATAGGCTAAGTGACACCATTCAAAAACTGACACAACAACGCTAGCACACACAAAGCCTCAGGGTCGTTGAATACATCGCCGCCAAACAAAACATTACAGTACGTAGGGACCACACGATCACAAAGAAAGGAAGTGTAGTGAAGAAGTGACTTACCCGTTTGCCTGTAGGTCAGCCAGTCGACATAGGTGATGTACGACGACTTGGTTCGCACAGGAATGTCATCCGTGCGTGCGCCAATGGAACCCAAAATACAGTGTAACCCGTTCGACTGGTCAGTGCAAACAGCGTCCAACAGTTGGGCCGAATCACACACTAAGGGAATCTGGCAGGTGGACTGCAACTGAGCGCGTTGAAAGACAGATTAAGTGAAACTGATCAGACGAAGACGTACCACAGACCAATGAATGTTCGTTGAAAGATGAGCAAACTACGCTGAAGTCGGCAGAAGGCCATCTTTTGTAGATATGCTGACAGGCTGGTAATCAAACCTATTGTGTGACCCTAAGTCGGATTCAAACTGAATGTTTGAAGACCGATAGAATTGGCAGTCCTGAACATTTGAGAGATCAAAGAGACTATTCATCAATACTTCTAGATTCCGTCCTCCATCATACAAGATTGAACTACGCGCCGAGCCTCTGCTAAACATCACAAAAACAAAGACGATCAAAAAAGAATGATTACGGCAAAAAATCTTCTTAGCACATAGAGTTTGTTTAACCGATCAACGGGTGGAAGTGGTGTTCCAGGGAATTCAGAAATCTCTAAAGTGGTACGCCAAACCTAGTGAATTTACTCAACGGAACAGTCAGAGTGGTAAGTAACAGCCCCCATGCCTCACGGTTTTATCTAATCGACGAACAATGGGTGATGTGGGTAACGCTCAGATAGCGAAAGGATAGCGTAAACTAATCACCGTGAATTGCGTTTTTAATAGTCTACTACCTGGAGCTTGCAAAATGGAAGCTGACGAATGACCGCTTTGCTCAAACAATCGTTTCCGTTGACTTAACCTACCTCCACCAAAAAAAGCACAAAAACAGTCTTACGTTTCAACGAAAACTGCACGTCTTATCAATGCTACAGATTTGGGAAGTTGGATAAGGCAAGACGTGCCATCACCGTTCTCTCTAACACTCCTCACAAGAATTATGAAAGTTATACAGGATGCAGCCAGGTAAGCTAAACGATCTACGGTTCCAAACGGACTGTCTACTCAATGAATGTGGCAGTGGAAAGAGGAAGTAATGGATAGCGGAGAACAGACAAAATAGCAGTGGTTCCAGTTAACAAACAGAAGCGCTTGATGTTACACTCTCCAGTGAGGTTAACCGGAAAGATACATACATAGGACGACCGGAATAAGTTACCACAACTGCATGAATGTGCCCAATTCGGCTGGTTTCCGGAGTATTTGTGCTAACCTCCACATGATTTATATACCCAGCGTTTCACATACTGTGAATTTATCGACTGCTAAAAGGCAGTACACATACAAGAAATTCGTAAGAGGAGCAAGGTCCAACGCCTCCCAATGTGCCGCAACTTTCTAGCACTCAAGATTATTAAAACAAAACAGTTTTCACCCAAATACCATCTCACAGGAACCACAACCACAACAGATCATCTTGGAATCTGAATCAACTCGCACGACTTCATTATTATTGGCTGAAATTTTACGGATAACCTTGCGCAAGAACTCCATTAACACCAGCGGCTTCAAGGGTGAACTCATGTTTCCCCAGATCAGGATTCTCGAAACGTCCGCAAACTTACAGAGCAATGTGGATAGCCGCGAACTTCCCAATGAGGTAGGCGGCATCTACGAACCTTGCTCAGCGGGACGACCAAAGCTTTCATAGTCCGTGACTAAATCATCGGCCTGGCCACCTTGCGTTTTCTTCCAACCACCAACAGACATACTGAACAATGGATGATTCGGCAGACGATCCATTGGTATATGGATTACGTGACCCAACCAGCAGACTTTTTTCACTGTCTCGGCTATCGGTTGCGAACGCGCACGCTTCGCACACACGCACCGATAGACTGTCTCGTTGATCATAGAGTCGGCACGTCTCACACAGACTAACCGACGGAGATAACGGTGGTCGAACGAGACTCGGTGTACGTCTTCCGCCCGAGTAGACCAAGTCACTGATACATAGCACAAAACCGAGCACATGCGTGCATTGTGAACCCCACCTCTAATAGACACGTGGACATCCTTGCGACGTCGGAAAACTACGACACCACAGCTGTAAAAATGGTTCTGTTGTACCCCCATAGGGTAGTGCATCATTACCTAATCACTGCTGTGCGATCAGTAGTGTGACGTACAACCCTATCGGTGCACGTGCTCTTCATTTGACTGACCCCCCCTTCGGTTTGCCTGATATGGTTGCATCTAGAAGGACTCAAGCCCTAGTCAGCAAAAACCGTCCTGATCGATGCAATGCACAAGCCTGACCACCACCTCAAGGCTGCAGAATAGATCAGGCGTTAGCGACAAAGATATGCTACTTCAAAGAGATTTGAATTGGTACCTCCGCAAAGTGGAAACGATGACAGAGATACCACTCCAAATTTCGGAAGGGTTTGTCGTTCAACTTTCAAACGGTAATCTTCCAAGCGATTATTTTATCAGTGAGATAAGTGGTCAAACCTGTTCACCACTTACTACTGGCTCTAACGCCTCCCAACTTGTGCGTTCGGCTCTGTTACGCGACTATCCACATTGCTGGCTGGAAACATCCTCTGATATGGTAATGTGTAGCAGTCAGTGGCGAGTCTGTATCCTCAAGCTTACTGACCCTTATTTCTCATGAAGCTCCCCTGATTTTTTCATCCTTCGTACTTTTTTCATTGTCCTTATGCGTATAGTTATTTATTGTTCTGTAACTTCGCAGGCTATTTTCAAGACTAACGACAACTGGAACCCGAGTGCACACAGGTATGGTTAAAGACTGTAAATGATGATGGTGAATGCTCTGGGTGTGCTGACGATTGAATACTGGACATTTGAGGGACGTTATGAGGAGGTAATCGAAAACGAACACTTGGTGGGAGTATACGCGGCGTAAGTGGATCATTCGAATAGATATTATAATAGCGGAACATCCGTGAAATAGCATACGACTAGCGGTTACCTTCCAGGGAGTGGGATAGTCTGCTTCTCTTTGCGTTTCGAAAATGAACAGTTTATCTACTCCGTCGCATAGAACAGCAGTGGAAATGGAAGGGAACTTGAGGGTGGCGTGGATGCGATTATTTCCTCTAACTTCCGACCATCCACTCAGTTTGCAAACAGGTTTTCCAGAGGAAAAATGCATCGGATTGTTAGGGATACGCAGTCTATGTATCTGAAAAGGCTGAATTAGCTTTCAAGAAACGTACCGTTCCATCAGTGTTCATATAATACACATCCCCGGGAATATGGGGATCCAATATTAGACAATTTTGATGGGAAAAGGCTTGAACATGCTGTTTGGTCAGTGAAGCCGAAAGAACCCTGAAGTCTATCTTTTCATGAACAGTGAAACTGAATTGGGGAATTTTTTCCAAACTAAGCTTATAGGACTCAAAATTTGCGTCCAACAAAGAGCGATCAGGCCGAAGCGTGACGTTCATATTTTACCAGGAATAAAAGATGACTGCAAAATGGAAGTTGAAGTGTTAAATAAAGACCAACCGAACCAAAAACTTTATGCGACTAAAATGTAAATATTCAACACAGGTTTACAAGCGTGTCTACATGAAACTGAAATCTTAACAGAATGGTAGCAGAGAAGTAGAAGGAGAGAGGGTTGTGCTTTATACCCGAGTTAATTTGCGCAGTAAAACATGGCCAGTCATGCAGGTGAACGGCGTCCTATTAATATAATAAATGCCACTTAGTCAGATGAAAGAATATTCGGCAGCAGCGTTCGCAGGAGTTTTTAATGGAAAATAGCAGTCATTATAAAGTAGTAAAAGCTCGTACAAATTAGGTTTAAGCCCTACAAAGTGAATACCGTTGACAACTGAGACAGATGCGGTCGGTGATGCAAGATCCGTATCCCATAGTCTTAACTTAAACGCCTTCCCAAAGCAAGAGAAGCCACTTATTCGGTGAATGGGGGACCTGAAGAACTGTAGAATCTATTTCTTCTCTTTTAACGAATGGCAGGAACAGGTTGACGTCTGAAGTGACGAAACACCTCCACACGATTTGGAAGACTGAAGTGGTACCTCGTGATTGGTGCCTATCAACAGCAAGTCCCGTTTCCCAAAAGGAGGCCCGAAGTCTGAGACAACCACAAAAGCACCAATCTGGTGTCTGTTGCGTCCACGTTACTCACTGGCTTCATTTTGCGTCAGCTCACTAAGCCCGAAGAAAATCAGATACGCGAAGAACCGACAGAATTCCGGTCCGGTCGTGGATGCGTTGATCACGTTTCTGTCCTACGATGAACCTTAGAATATCGGCATTCTCATTGGCAGCCGACTGTCGTGGCCTTTTTAGACCTGAAGCCTGCTTCCGATTCAGTTGCTCATAGCTTCCTCTGGAACTGCCTTTTCTCGTAAGGAGGTTCCAGGGGGAACGCGAATCTGTTAGCATCACTATGCTAACTCTGCAAGCAGGGCAAGAGTGTATGAACAACTGTCTCAGGTGTTCACAACTTTTAGTGGTGCTCATCGAGGGTGTCCGGTTGATTGATTGGAAGCTCTTTAACCGAGCATACGGCACCCACCAGCCTCGTTCAGTGGGGCGGTCAAAGCTTTGTTTGCCACTAGCCACGTCATCACCTGATCGCCACAAAGCATAGTTTGCAGCGCGGCAGAGGCTTTGCTACCACATTGAGTAGGCGACCCAACCACAGAAGACGGTGCACTTTCACTGCATCAATTGTGGATCATGAACCTGCCAATTTTTTATATACACGCTGACGGAATCTCACGCCGATTACACAGATAGCCCAGTTGATACAACCCGAATGCTGGGGACAAGGGTGGCCAAACGCCGAGAGGTCCTATGCGCCTTCTGCACGAATGCACCACGTCAGTGATTCATAGGGCAAAAGTGAGCGTGCATAAGCCTAATAAACCCTGAATTTGATTGATAAGCGGACGCATTGTCACTAGCATCATCATAGACATCTATACACCAGTGGTTCTCATTGGTATTTAAATGCCACACAACCATGAAGAAAAAGCAAACCCTGTGCAGAAAAAGAAGAGAGGGATGGATCTAGCTACTAAAATAGCCTCATCTATATTCAAACATTCAGCAACAAGGTGCCTACAACTTGCAAACAAAAAACCGAGTTATAAGTGAAAGCAAGTTGTCATCGGCGAAATAACTGCCTTACGGCTTTTACTGTTTCGCGTCATTAAGTACACTCAATTCACAGACAACTCGGCCAAACAACGACAACATTCACGCCACTGAGCTCGATTAGCCGCCATCTCACCTAACATCTCCAACCACCGAGTCTGTGAGGGCCCCAGCCCAGAAGAAGAGCCAGATCCACAATGACCAACCAACTGGTGGACGATTTCATTTGTCTACGTCAGGTCATCATCTACCCATCTCGCAACTTGCGCCAGTCGGTCGAAGTGTCGTCAAAGGGTGCCCGATATGGCGGGCGACCAGCTGGCATCCTTAATACATGAACTAACCGTCTAAGTCTGTGCAAGTGTGAGGAGTGAACAAAAGAACTCGTCGGATAATCACTAACAAACCCGTTTCTTAACTTGCCCGTTGCTTACTCGCTGGTGCCACCCGACACGAGCGACTGAACACAGACATTGGTGGTAAAACAACTGAAGTCGGGTTAACGTTTTCTACCATGGGCGGTCAAGGTTCGCTGCCGAGAAGCAATACAGCCCTCAGTGTTGTCTGATACGCGTGACCCTCAAGCATCAGAGAGATACCTGTCTGTCGCCATAGATGCCTCAGATTAGCGAACACCGTCCTAGCCTTAGAGATACGCGCTCCTATTCCGTTCCCTACACCGCCACCTGATGCAGCTTCCCAAGTGTACAAAGCGCTCAACAACCTCCATGGCTTCATTATCTAACATTAAATCTACGTAATCACAGCAATCCTGCAGGAGCACTTTGCGTTTCGAGGCTGCAAAGCGCATTCCGAAGTAATTAGCAGGACGCGAAACAGCGTTTAGCGTTGTTTGGGCTGCTTGAAAGTTGTCAACCAGCAACACCTTGTCGTCAGCATAACCAGGATCAGTCAGTGTTTCAGCAGGTAGGAGGTCCACGCCGGCATCTTGTGAGTGCCGATTCGTTTATGACGAAATTGAATAAAAGTGATGGGAGAGGACAGCCTTGACGTATGTCGCTCCTGTTATTGAAAATGTCAGGCAGTCCACCGTGAACCCTAACCTGAGCCGAAGTATGGGAATAAAGCGCCGACAGTATGTTCACATGTTTGGTCGGTAAACCCCTGTGTCTAAGCGACTCTAAAAGTGTACATCGACCCACCGATACGACCGCACCTCTATACTCGAGGAATACGGCTATTGTTGGCCGGTGGTACACGTGGCGTTGCTCCAGAATTTTACGAAGAATACAAATGTGTTCACTAGACATCCACCCAGGGTGAAACCCTGCCTGTTCATCCCTAATACTTACCCCTCGAACTGCAGTAAGTCGACTAAGTATAACGGATGCCAGAACCCTAGAAATGACCGGGGTCAAATTAATTCCCCTATGATTTTCGCAAGAGCCCCTGATGCCTCCCTTGATTATAGGGACTATTACTGCGCGGCCCCAGCATGGAGGGATGGTCTTCGTCGTCCACACAAGGTGAAACAAATGACTCAAGGCCTCTACTAATACTTCACCACCTTCTTTAAAAGTTAGAGCATTATTCACTAAGCTAGAGCACCTCTGGAGACAGCTACCTCTCTCTGAGGCTTATGGATTGCGTATATCAGGCGACAGTGAGGGCGGTATTACTGTACGACAACGAAACATGGCAGCTCAGGGTAGAAGAGATGAACCGTCTTCAGGTATCTGACAACCGATGCATGCATCTGGCGGCTCGCATTGTGTGGCATCAGCCAATAAGCCTTCGAAAGTTTAGGAAGCCGGTGTTTTATAATGATTGCTCACCGAATTCTTCTATCCGCTCCCTAAATTCG